>CP135565.1:3674604-3845610 GCA_032401905.1 Swietenia macrophylla
AGTTATTATTTTTATAGTTATTATTAACAAAATCATTATTATAATTAATTATTAATAAAACTAATTTCTTAAATAATAATCACAATTATTATAATTAAACAATAATAATAATGATAAAAATTAATTAAGATCATTTTAGTAATTTAAAATAACTTTTTTATTCTAATTTTGATTCTTATAATTGAAGTAAATAACTTATCCTTATTCCCATTCCTTATTTTAATTCTAACCTATTCTGATTCTATTTCATTCCAATTCTAATCCATTTTAATTATGAATTAGTAAATGTACTGTTACAGATTAACTCTCTAAATATAACAAAACTAAAATTATAAACTTATAATTTTATACTAAGTTGTTTTATTTTAAAGCATTGTTGAATACATGACAACTTAGGAAATAAAACAAGAACTTAAGAAGAACCAAAATTGCACAAGTCTTCTTTTTTAGGTGTAAATAATGGTTCTTCAAAATAAGGCTGAATATAGATTTCGATTTAACGTAGAACCTTATGGAATCAAATCAACTAGTTTGATTCCTGTATTAGATTATTTATGTCTGAGCAAACAATTCATGAACCAAAATTTGACCACAAGACCTCCTGTTATACATATGTGTTTCTTACCATTTTGCTACACACTTATATTGCAAAATTTATTCATGAGTTTTTTTAAATTAATTTGCATAACATTCAATAAATTATTTAATTAATAAAACAAATAACATTTGATATATTATTTAATTAATAAAATAATAACATTTATAATTTTTTATTAAAATTATGAAAAATTAGTTTCATTATTTTTCAAATAAACAATCCATCTAAAACATGATACATGTTGTTGAAATATATTACTGAATTTTTATGAACATAAATATTATATAAAATATATTTATATTTTATTCAGTAAATAATTTATTAAAGAGAATTCTTTTTACCATTGAGTTATAAAGAAAAAAGTAATTAATGTGTTTATAATATTTATTTAACTTGATTTATTATGTTATTTATATAATAATTTAATAAAATCTTGTTTTATATATATTTATTTTAAATTTATTAAACAAGTTAATAATTTTAGTAAATAAATATACACGGTATAATTTTATTATATATATAACTTTACTATTAAAAAATTTAATTTCTTTTATTTGTGCTATGTTATATTAACTCGTATAATAATATGATATTTTGAAAAATAATTTATTGTATATCAATTTTCTTTGATAACTTATTTCTCTTTTTTTTATTTCACTCAATTTTTTTGTTCATTTATTTTATTACTTTTGTAATTTAATATCATTGATTTTATTTTTAAATTTTTTAATTGAGTTATTTTTATAATTTAAGTAAATACTTATAATATTATACTTAAACGGACCTTTACAATATAAATTTTACAAATTAAATTAAAAATTAAGATAATTAATAAATAAAATACCTTATTTTGAAACTGAAACCGAAAAATAAGATATTTTTTTAAATAAGAGATATTCTAATTTTAAATTTTATGAATTAATTTTGTTTAAGATAGGTTTTAATTCTGAGTAGAACTAGACTCAGAACCTTGATATGCTTACCCTACTCTAAAAGTCGCCTTATAGCTGAAATAATAGATATAAATAATAAAACCAAAGCCTTATTTAAAGAAAAATTTTAATTTCTAAACTCTTAAAGAAATAAATCTTCTTAAATAGGAAAAAAATTTCTTATTAAAATTATTATTTTTAATAATTTTTTTTGAATTGTAAAATCGACAATACAAATTTTTTTGTCAAATTTGATGTTCATAATTGACTAAAATAACTAAAAAATTTAAATTCATAGTGCAATGACAAAACCCGAATGTCGATAATTGTGTATTTTTATATTCTACAAACTAATCTTACCTTCATAATATCCTTGTTCTTTCGTCAATAGTCAATGATGTCAATGCAAGACGATTAAAGACATAGTTAATGTCTATGAATCACATCGAGATTGAGTCACAATTTCAATTTTGACCAATATTTTGACTTAAAAAAAATGCTTTTGTTAGTCCGGTTCTAGTCTATTGGCCATAGTTTGCTTTTCCTATATTTAATGCTGTCATTCTTCTCGGGCTTTGATTCTCTAGGAAGGCGAAGTTGTTGAAAAATGGCATCTTGTTATAATTAAACTACTTAATTTTACATCATAGATGATTATGTGGCAAGAATCAACAATGTACCAATGTAACATATTTTATAAAAAATAAAAATAGTTACGAGAAAAATCATTAGACATAGGACAAGCCATATAATTTTTCATACTCCATCTAGACCAATTGGCATAAATATTAAAATTTTAAGTGGTTCACAATAGTACTTCATGCGTTTAAACTTACTACTGATTTATGCATCATAAGTTTCTAAGCCAACATCCCACATTCCTTTAATTCACCAATTAAAGGTCTTAAACACACATCAACATCTTTCTCTGGTGCATGTGGTCCAAGAATATTTATTGTTAAAAACTAGTTGAATAGGCATATTCCATGTAAGAAATATTTTGTTGATGTTAGTTATAGATTTTGATAAAGATTGCATGCCGAGACAATGTCCACTAGAGCTTAAGTGCAAATCAAGGATGGAAAGATAGGAAACCAGATTTCACCACCAATCTACCGCTCACAGGTGGCTTAAGTGGAGGATCAGGACGGATTCCAGTTTCTTTGCACCAATTTAGCGCCCAGTTATGGCTCGAGTGAAGTTTCGAGCTTGGAGAATAGTGTCTTGGCGCCAATCGAACACCACCCTCTTGCTCTAGCGGTTCATTAGCGTCTTATCCCAAAACTCGTATGCTGAATACTCGCCAAGTCTGGCTCGAGCGACCTTTCAGTTAGATAGCCAACCAAGACGACACTAACCAAGCGCCCGAGTAGTCATTGCAAAATCACAACTTAACCTAGCGAAAATTGGATTGAGCTGTGATGACTTGTGTGAGTTTTTTTAAATTTCAGAACAGTACTAAGTTTCTGAGTGCAACAGAGTGATGCTTTCTTATTTTTATTAGGAGAGAAACTAATTTACCTCGTAATGGAAAGATTTGTTGAGTTTGTTTCTCTTGATTATTTTCACCATATTTGATAATAAAAAATTAATTATAAAATTTTCAAGAGTTTTGATTGTTGTCAGTGATTTAAATTTTAATGTATTGAAAGTATTGTTCCAGGATTTCATAAAAAAAAAAAAAAAGTTATAAAAATGTAATGATTTAAAGTGATTAATCAGTAAGTTAGTAAAGATTGAGATATAAAAATTCTTATAGGAAATGATCAATTGTAAATTTTTCTTTACTAATGAAATTTTAAGTGGTTCATGATCAAATTAAAAATTTTTTATAATATTTTTCTTTAATAAAAAATTTATGTTTTTTTTTGGTTTAAATTATCTCTCACTTTAAATTTTATTTGTTACCATGACTTTGTTATATTGTCTTGACTGAAAATTACTAATCTAAAGTTAATAAATTTTAATATATTTTAATTTATTGATAATTTGAGTTTTTTTTAAATCAACAACATCTTTCAACCTTTTGATTTTTTAGGATCTAAATCTAAGATTTTCTTGTATGAGATGAACATAAAATGCTTGCTTTTAGGTTAGCAGGTTGTAAGGAACAATTATAACAGGCCACATGCTACAAGAGTTGTACGTGTTATCAAGAGGATTAAATCCAACAGTGTCATCAAGCTATATAACCTACACATTATGTGGCTCTTCAACAAGCCTACGATATGACATTGAAATCCTTCCACGATGCACCATCCACTCAAACGTTTCCCCTTGGCCATCTCATATCACTTACTGTGTGTCACGATATAAATAATTATTGTAGTCTAGCTTTTAAAGGAAGTATCGCAAAGCCTTCTTTGGCACATTTTTTAGAATGCCTAAGGCACCCGCATGTTTCTCCTCATGCCATCTCATATCACTTGCTGTGTGTCATGATATAAATTTATATTATTATTGTAGTCTATGTTTTAAAGGAAAACCTTCAGCAGCACATTTTTTTTTCACTTGACTACATGATTTATATTACGATTCACTACATATCAGTCACTTGTCACGTGATTCATTCTTTTTTCAAAATTATACACAATCATACTCGCACGCATGATGAATAATTTCGTAACCCATCGCTAAATATCCTTTTTTTAAAGTATAATTAAGTTTCAATTTAGTTTCTAGTTTGTTGTGTTCTCGATTATCTTCGAGGTTTGGATTCTTGAATTTCGAATAAGAAAAAATTAAGATTAAAATTATTGAAGAAGACAAATTTTAGTAGTGAAACTTCAATTTTCCATATTCAGCCATTTATATTATGTTATTATTGTTAAGTATTTATAAATGTTAACCATTAAAGTCATTAAATGATTAAAATTTATGTATTAGACATGAGACATAAAAGAGAAAGATACAAGTTTTTTATAAAACAAAGATTGGTCATAATCATTTATTAATGTTCATTTGTAATATAAACTATAACTTTTATTTTTTTACAAGTGAATGATTTATCTTGATTATTAAAGTAAATAATTCAAATAGAAAAGTTAGTATTTATTTTTTATCTTATTTTTTTTATTATAAAATAAAATCCAGTTAGATAAATCCCAATGATCTTAATTTACACAAATTTAAATAAACTTAATTAATTTTAATTTTGAGCAAGTAAGGAACTTCCATCAATAGGTTATATTTTTGAGTTATCATGGGATGAGACCTATAACATGTTCAAAATCTTGATGCCTTGGAGATTTAATTTTATAGATTGTACAAACATATACTCACAAGATGAAATTTATACAAATGAATGCTTATCCAAATTGTTTGGGACACTTTGATTATATAAATCTTTGACCATTATTTATACAATAAGATTATCTGTTAGATAATAAATTTTTTTTTAATTTATTTACAAATATTAGATATATTAAAAATGATCATTAGAGTATTTAGTGACTTTGAGCAAACAAGTAATTAAATAGGCATCAAATTTACATTGAGTCTAATTAGCAGTATTAAATGGATGATTAATTAAGTAATTATTACTAGTATAATATCAAGCCCAAATATAATTTCAAAAAGTTTTTGTTAAATGAACTTGTAATATATAAATATATACACATGAATTTACTAGAACGCAACAAAAATTTTTAATGAAATAAATTAATATTAATTTAGAAGACTAAATAAACACATGATAATTAAATTTAAACTTTTTAAGTTGAAATTAGAAAGCCGGTCTAGATTATAATTGCTAGCTCAAGCCGGTGATCGTATCCTTAGGTTAGTGTTTGTTACTCAAAAGATATTATGTTTAGCAGATCTTCCAATATTTCCTTCTCCTACCTGATTATGATTAGAAGATCTTTGAATATTTCTTTCTGCTACCTCATTATATTTAGAAGGTCTTTGAATATTTGTTTCTATCTCCTACCTGCTCAGTCTTGGTCTACATGTTTGAGTTGTAATTGATCTTTTACTTTGACTAGGTTACATATTCACTTTCGGTTGGTGGGCCGTCTAATTGTCTAGTTGTCACTTGTCTACTGAAAGAGCCTTGAGGCTCAAGCAATCAATTAAAAATGCAAAAGGAGCGGACTTCGTTGTTCCCTGATAACAAAAATGTTTAAGATGTTTTTAATGTTTCTCCAAAGAAGCCTTCTTCTCCGTTTTTGAAAAACAAAAATTCAGGACGTTGACTGCACAGCCATATAGTTAATGTCATTCTTGATAAGGTTAAAGGAAAATCTTTGACTTATGAAGTACTTGTTTTCAAATTGTTTGATTGTTGTCACCGTCTAAGGCAGCCTAATTAATTCAACTTCTTTCGGATAAAAGTTACTGGAAAAATAAGCTTCCTTTGTAACAAAAAGAGCCATAGCAAACAATTTTAGATCTAGGAAATAATATTTCATGCTGGGGCATCAAATGAATTTCATCAAGAATACATAAAATTTACCCTTCGATGGATTGTTAATTTTCCAATAAAAGAAATATATGCTGCCTCCATATAATTTGCTGCAATAACCCACTACTTATATTTCATAGAACACTCAAATTTAATTAGACTATTTTTTAATAAATAAGAGTGTTAGAGATATTAAGTAAATTTTTAGTTGAGACCAAGATATATCTAAAATAATAGTAAAGGTAAAATTTTTTACACAAGTATTAGCAAAATTTCAATATTTAAAAGATAATAGTAAAACAACTGCATTTATGAATTTCCATGTTTTTAAAATAAGAATCTAATTTATTCTTTTGTTTTAAATTTATCTCTTATTCTTGATAAAATGACTAATTAATAACTCTAATAAATATTTATGATCAGATAAAAATTATAATAAAATACAATTTGAATATTTAAATAGACATATTTGTGTGTTTTTATATCCTGCAAATCTGATCTTACTTCAAAGTATCCTTTGTTCTTTCGTCAATATTCCACGATGTCGCTGCAAGATTATTACAAATATAGTTAGTTTATATACATCACATCGAGATTGAGTCAAAATTTCAATTTTTGCCAATATTTTAACCTAAAAAAAAAATGCTTTTCTTAGCCCAGTTCAACTCTATTGCCCATAGTTTCCTTTTCCTACATTTACTGCTGTCATTCTTCTCCGGCTTTGATCCTATAAGAAGCCGAAGTTGTTGAAAAGCAACAACTTGTTTATAATTAAATGAAATTTTATGTCCTCGATGATTTTGTGGCAAGAATCAATAAAGTACCATGTAACGTATTTTATTAAAAAAATAAATTACGATAAAAATCGTTAGACGTAGGACAAGCCATATTTGTCATACCCCATCTAGACCAATTGGCGCAAATACGAAAATTTTTAATGGTTCAAAACAGTACTTCACGCATTTAAACCTACTATTGATTGATGCATCCTAAGTTCCTACGCCAACATCCCACATTCCTTTGATTCACCAATTGAAGATCTTAAATATACATCAACATGCCTCTAGTGCACGTGGTCCAGTAATATGTGTTGCTAATGAGCACATTCCATGTTAAAAACAGCGTGCCGATGTTAGTTATAGATTCGTATAGAGACTGCAAGCCAAGATAGTGTCTACTGGAGGATTGAACGTAAATCAGGGATAGAAAGATAGGTAACCAGAATCTCACTGCCGATCTATTGCTCATCAGTAGCTCGAGCGGAGGCCCAAAATGGATTCTTATTTTTAGCGCCAACCTGACGCCCACTGATGGCTCTAGTGAGGTTTTGATGTTAGAGAATAGTGTGTTCGCGTTAATTGAGGGCAACCTTCGGGCTCTTGTGGCGCATGAGTGTCTAATCTTACAATTTGTGTACTGAGTGCTACCAAGTTGTGGCTCGAGTGCTACCAAGCTATTTAGCTGAATAGCTTGCAAAGACGGGGCGAACCTCGCGCTCAAACAGTCATCCAAAATCATGACTTAATTTAGCAAAAATTAGACTGGGTTATAATGAATTGTGCCAGTATTTGAAAGGAAAAGTGGAAAAGGACTGGTCAGTGTAAATGGCCTGTCAGTCTCATTTTGAGGCCTCCCACTTTGGTACTGAGCTATCCTTCCATGTTTGCAGTGGTTTCTTTTTTCTTTTTTTAAACATTCTCGTTTCTGCTCATATTTTTTGCTATAAGTGTTTTTTTTAATTATATTTTTTTAGCTTGCTTGCAATCTTGCAACCCACCGCGATGGCTCAGTGGCTACCTTTTGGAGCAGCTGTTAAATCTGTCTTCCTTAAGGTCAAATACATAAAAGCCAAGGGGGAGGTAAAGGTCATCGGGGACTCCTTGAAGGAGACGAAGAAGAAGGTGGAGGCTTTGGAAATCACTTTGGCCATAAAGAGGAAAGCGTGGGATTCAGAGCATGATAAACTCTCCAACTGTAGGCTTAATGCGAATTCCAAGAAAATCAACGAAATTCTAAGAATTAGTCTTAAAACTCTAAAAATAAATCTTGAAATTTATTAATTTGAATTAGACTTTAATCTCTAAGAAAACTAAAATTTAGATTAAAGATATTGATTTAATAATTTAATAATTTATTAATCACAAAATAAAAAAAAGATTTGAATACTACAAGAAAAAGTTATTAATAAATTTAATTTTTTTTTTAAAGATTTAAAGAGAAGATCAATTCTCATAATATTGATTGAGTAAAATTTAATCTCCCTTTACAATAATATTTAGGTCTTTTTATATAAAATTTATAATTAAAATATAAAACAATTAGAAATAAAAATCCTAATCTAAAAACAACTAGAAATAAAAGTTTTAAAATAATAAGAAATAGTAATTAATGAAAATATATACGTACGTAGCATTCTTAAATATAGTAGAAAAAACATAAAAATCTAATTAAAACATTACAAAACATATCCCAAATATGTTACGCATCCTTTTCACATGTTTGGATTATATTGACAAACTTTTAACACCTTTTAAACTCAATTTCATACTAAATTGCATCCTTGATATTGATATCGAATCTTATGAAGCTCATATTTCTTTATTCAATCCATTAAGTGCTACTTTGATCTTTTTCATTCTTGTCTTTGTAATTAGTCCTATTGACACATACAAAAAATTATTATTAGCATGTTGTAGTTAAATGTACACTCTTATTCACTAATCCATTTAAATTTAATAGTTTTTTTTTCACAGTTTCAATGAGTAATGTAGCAAATGTACTAGAATTCTTAACAAAATGCCTATAAAATTTAGCAAGCTATAAAAACTTCTCATTTAGTAATATGGACTCAAGTGTTGGCCATTCTTTAATAGCTTTAACATTTTTTCTCTTCTGTCTCCATTTTTTTTTTTTTTGCACAAACAATATAACCAAAAAATTACTACTATTTTTATGTAAAATGAAAACTTATTTAAGTTGACTAGAAATTTTCTTTTCTTAGCACATCATGCATGCAACATGAATGCCTAATATGATCATTTAAGCACTTATTATACCCTAAAATATCATCAAAACAAACCATAACAAACTTGCTTATAAATGCTCATAATATATAATTCATCAATTTTATAAATATGTTAGGTGTATTAGTTAGACTAAATGACATTACTAATCATTCATATGGCCCATATTTCGTCTTAAAAATAATTTTTTAGTTATCACCCTTTTTCATCTTAATTTGATGATATCTACCTTTTAAGTAAATTTTTATGAAAATATATAATCTATATATTTCATCTAACATGTTATCTAGCCTAAGTATGGGATGTCTATACTTCATCATAATGTTAATGATAATTTTACAATCAACACGCATTCTTTATGATCCATCTTTTTTAAACACAAGTAATACTAAAATTGCACATGGACTTATGCTTTCCCTAATGTAATTTTTTGCCATCAATCCTCAATTTGCCTTTGTATCTCTTTTGTCTCCTTAGAATTACTATTATAAGTTAGTCAATTAGGTATAGTAAAACCAAGTATCAAATTGATTGGATATTCTATCCCTTTAATGGGTTGTAAACCACTAAGAAAATCATCCAAAGACATGTCCTCATATTCCTATAATAAAGAAACAATAACACTAACTAAAGATTTGTCAAGATTGTTAGTATTGAAATAAGTATCTTTGTACAAATGTACAAACATGGGTTGATTGACATATAAAGTACTCTTGACATCACTCTCTTTAGTATAAAAACTCAATTATTTCTGTTTTCCTCTCTCAATAACTTTTTTTTTTGCCACTTTCTTTTTTTTTTTATTTAAACTCTCAACCTTTCTTGAATTTTTGCCTCTACTCTTTTGTTTTTCCACACTTTTGATCTCACTCTTTCTCTTTTAAATTTAATTGATCCTTATACACTGGTTTTGAATTAACAGAGTAAGAGTAATGGATTTGTTATCTTTTACAAAAGAGTATCCATTCTTAAATGCTTGGATTATGCATCCTCTTCACATGTTTGGATTACATTGACAAACATTTAACACTCTTTTATATTCAATTTCATACTTGATTTTAACTTTGACATTGATCTCAAATATTATTCAGCTCATATTTTTTAAATCAATTTATTAAGTGCTACTTTGATCTTCTTCAATTTTGTCTTTATTATTGGTCCAATTAGTATACGCAAAAAATTCTTTATGACTTTGTTATTATTGATTCTCATCAACATTGTTCCACTTGAGGTGAGCAGAATTGGACATGACAAGGCTTTCTCTACTATGATATCTTAATTTGTTCAAAATTTTGAACTTTATAATTAACTTATTCTAGTTAGAAGATATGATTATGAGTTTAATAAAGGAAAGGACACCCTAACTTTTAGCTGCTACGATGATAACTGAGGTAGGATCAAGAGGTCATAGTGGGTGTTGTTGTCAATATAAGTATAATGGATGTAATTAAATTAGTTGTTGAGAGTGTTCTAGAAGGCATTATGAGCACTGATACCAATAACTTGTTCTTAGTGAGGACAAGCAAAAAAAGGTTTCTATGGCTGAAGACTCAAAAGCTAAGGAGAGTAATCAAAAATAGAATTTTATAATCAATTTTTTTTTTTTTTTTTTTTTTTGGGTTTTACATTGTAAACTTACAACCTAAGGTCATTATATTCTATTTTTACAATTTGTTTTCATATGATTTTTCTTATATTCATCTTGGATACTTTAAAAATAAAATGTTATAAGCAAATGAGGCCATAATAGTTACTATAAAAAAAAGATTTCTCCTTGAAATTCCTAAATGCAGCTAATTGAAATTCCTAGATTTTCCCTCATATTCATACCATAGATAACTAAGGTCATAAAAGATAAAATGAGCTAGTTTCCTTTAGAGAATAAAACAACTTTTTTATAGAATTATCCTTTCATATTGTGTCACCTTCTTTTGAATTTAAGTAATAAGTGTCTGAGGACACGAGTATGAATTAGATGCAGTTCAAAAGGTTTGCTAGATATTTCTCTTGATTTTGACTTCCTAGGATTTTCTACCTTATGGATTTGGAGTTTCATTATCCTTAGCCCTAGTAATTCTTTTTATTTTTTAAAGATTTGCCTCGTATTAAAAATAAACCCTTCTCGGGGTAGCATTATCCAATAATTCTTTTTGGAAACTTTCTCCTTAAAAGAGGTAGAACTTTTTCACATGTAAAAGTATCTCTAATCCTAGTAGTTGTTCTTAGAAAATCCCTTCTCAACGAGGTACAACTTTTTCAGAGGTAGAATTATACGTATCCCTGGTGGTTTTTTCAAACACTTCCTTATCAAATAAGGTAAAACATTTTTAGGGTAGAATTATCCTTATTTGTAGTAGTTTTGTTAGAGACTTTTTCCATATTAGAGTTAGAAAATTCTTAAAGGTAGAATTATCCTTACCACTATTAGTTTTTTGTAAGGACTTCCTTTTTGGCATAAGCAGAACCTTCTCAGTGGTAAAATTATCTTTACACCTAATTGTTCATTTTTGAAAAATTGCCTCTTCAGTAAAGATATAATTGGTCATTATTTATTAGTTGTTATTTATTGGAAACTTGCTTCCTTAGTTAAGTATAAAGCCTTCTTAAGAGTAAATTTATCTTTAACCTTGATTCTTTTTTTTTCTAGAGAATTGCAAACCTAATAGAGATAGAACATTCTCATGGGTAAAATTATCCTTACTCCTAGTCATTCTTTTACTAGAGAATTATCTCCTTTGTGGTGGTAAAACCTATCAGGGTAGAATTATCCTTACCCCTAGTAATTATTTATGGAGACTTACCTTCTTAATAGAAGTAAAACCTTCTTAAAGATAATTCTTTTTTAACTTCAATCCTTTATTGAAGGTGACATTTGTTGAAGATGTTAATTATGCTGAGGAAAACTTCTTGATAAGGAGAAACTTGTTATAAAAAGACTTCATAACTAATGTCCTCAATAAATGTTCTCTTTATCAAGAGTTGTTCTTTCATATTAATGTTCTCCATTCTAGACATAATCGTTTGCTATTTTTTTTTCCGTTATAGTTAAGATGGCTAATCAAATTTTTTATTCTCTTATTTTATCATTTATCTCTTTTTTTTTCATGGGTTATCTTAACTATTGTATTATTCTTTCTTAACTTACTTATAATCTTTTTATATATTGACATGGATTTGTTATGGCCTTAGGGATCACGACTAAAACTATCGCCATGGATTTTAAGTACCTAAAGCAAAATCTTTGCTGTGGACTATTAAAAAAGAGGTGAAAGTAGTTAATCAATGCATGACTAGCCTAAAAAAACTTTAAATATAAAACATAACTTTAGGGTTATAAAGCGTCGAAACTTTCAAAGAAGAAAGATGCTGATAAGGTAATTTGTTTACCTTTTATGTCTAACATCATCTTTCCAAGATATACTACCTCTTTATAAGTCTGATCTGATTGGAAGAGGCCATTTAATAGTTGTCTAGATGAGAAGAATAGTGAAAAAGATGCTAAAATGGCTAAAATTAACCAAATTATGATATTATTGATGACGATATTAATGTCTTTAATATGGTAAAGGCAAGTATTGATGAGGCAACACCTAGGACCAATGATGATGCCAAAAATGACACTTTTATAATCAAGGGGATAAAATAGCTAAGGCAACTCTTGTTGTAAGTATATCACTTACTCTTTTTGTTTGAATTTATTTTCTTTTTATTTTTAATGACCAAATTCATGGATCATAACCTTTTTGGTCTATAATGAAATATTTTAAACTTCTTCCTTTTTGTGCTCTTCTAAAGTACCATTTTATTTTATAATTGTTTGAATTCCTCATTCCTTCAATGAATGTTTCGTAAGAATTTGTTTTCTAGACTTGCTTCCATATTCATCTTTTCTCAAATCTAGTTCATTTTTATTAAAGCCCATAGGCTAACTTGCCTTATTGGATGTTTTTAGGACTCTGAGACCTTCATGCAAATTTCATGCTGTTGAAAGCTTTGTCTCTCTTGTTTAGATGTTCCCTAAGACTCAGCTCATTCAAATTTTTCGGTTATCACTTTTGATATATGCTTAAATATAATAATATTTTAAATATTTAATACATTTGTATAATAACAGTTTTATCTATATATATATCGTTCGATTATTTCATTATTACTTATTTATGTGTTTAATAAATGTAATAATGTCCTTAAATTGGTAAGCTCGATTAATTGAATACTATTTTTAAATATCCTCAATCAAGTATTATTATGAATAAAGTAATAATTATGCATGAAAACTAGTATGTGTAGTGATTGTAATAACTTTTGTATATTGTGATATGAAATATCAAGTCAACACATAAACACTTAAATTATAGGAGTTAGCACTTTGATTAGATTTTCGATCGTATGGATACCATAGAAACGCGGAAGAATTTGATCTACGCTCATAGTTTGATAAAAATCGTCTAATTAAAGGTATGTACATATTTATGACATTGAAACATATACATATGATAACACTAGAGTTTATCACATGGATTTTAGAAAGCAAACTATTTTTTTGTGATTTCATTGCATGTTTATGCATTGATTTGCTTACAGCGGTGTCAAAGCTAACTTGTGAAATAAACCTAGATGTTATTTTTTTATATGAATTCCCATATATGTGTTTCGATATGTGATTGTGACTAAATATGGTTTTAGTCATTTTTTTTTCTATATGAATTTATATTAATGTATTACGGCATATGATTATGACTGAATATGATTTTAGTCGTTTTTTCTTTGCATATAAATTTATATTAATATGTTAAGGTATATAATTGTGACTGAATATGATTTTGGTCATTTTTTTGTGTATAAATATAATTATATTTTGGTTTGAGTTATTGATTTAATGTGATTAAGTTAATAAGGGTATTTAATATGATTAAGCACATTTTAATCGCATTATTAATATAACATGATTTTATGTTTATGAATGATTGTTTTATTTAGCGTGGTGCTTATTTATAGCCTAAAAGACCAATACGATTGGATTGATAAAACTGCAATCAACTACATTTAATGTAGTTATATTTACTTTAGAATTGGGAACATCAATGTGAAATGGTTATAAATATGTTATGTTTATTTTTTAATATATATATCAGATATATGATATAGAAAGATATGTTTAATATATGTATGAGATGCATGATATAAAAAAATATGTTTTATATATGTATGAGATATATGATATAGAAAGAATTAATTAAATAAATGTATGGGAGAACCAATGTATAAGATGCTTGATATATAATAAAATGATGAGGTTGTTTCTAAAATCAAAATTTCTTATAACTAAAACATTAAGTCATGCCTTTCAATGAAAAGCACACATCAAGGACTCAATTAGATATGTGTGTGCTTGCAAAAGTAAGGTACCGTACAAATTTTGGTGAGACGTAATGAGATAATAGTGATATCTAAATTGCTATCATTGAGTTAGACTTAATTAGATTATCTTAATAAGATTGAGAATTTAATGGCAATAAATTGGGTATACTTCATTAGATGGACTAGAACAAGTATTGTTCACTCAATATTTAAGAATTATATACAATGCAATTGGCAATTATTGCCTATCTAAATAGTTAATTTTAGGTGATTGGTTAAAATTAATTTAAAATAAGGTGAAATATAGATTTTGGGCTACTAAATAAAAAAAATTCTAATATACAATTTTTAAAATTAATAGTGAGGGTTATTAATTTGAAAGAAAATAGTTGAAGTATTATTTAATTAAAATTTAATTAAATATATTATTGTATAATATTTATTTGGTATATTATATTGTAAATTATTATTATGGCATCAAATAACACAAGCACATTATCATTGTGATTAGTCCTTGAGAAGGACAAGTTGAATGGGACAAAATTTTTTAATTAGTATAGCAACTTGAGGATAGTTCTTAAGTAAAAAAAAAAAATTTATATTCTAAAGCAACCCATACTTGAGCCACATAATGTTAATACCTTACGGGCTAAGAAGGATGCTTTTAATAAGCATCGAGATGATGCTTTAGACGTTAGTTGCTTTATGTTAGCTACGATTATGCCATATTTTCAAAAATAACATGAAGAAATGCAGACATTTGATATGATCGAGTATTTCAAGAAACTCTATCAAATGTAAGCACGCTAAGAAAGGTATGATGTCTTCAAAATTTTATTTTAGTGCAGAATATCAGAAAGAACTCTAGTTGGTGCTTATGTACTCAAGATGATTGAGTATATCGAAAATCTAAAAAGATTGGGTTTTGTTTAAACTAAAAGTTGGACAGTAATACTATTTTGCAATCGTTGCCAAATAGTTATAATCAATTCATCATGAATTATAACATAAACGAAGTTGATACTAAGCATGTTACGAACAGTTAAAGTAAACATAAAAAAGTCCAAACCCGTATTGATAGTACAAAAAGGTAAAGGAAAGTTTAAAACAAAGGGTAAGAATAAAAAAGATAATAAAAATAAAAATAAGTTTAAACACAATGCATGCGCACTAAAATCGAAAGATAAAGTACCTAAAAAAGGAACATGCTTCCATTGTGGTAAGACTGAACGTTAGAAGAGAAATTACAAAATCTATTTGGAGAATTTAAAGAGAAAAAAGAAGTGAGACTTCTACTTCTAGTATTTTTGTTATTAAAATTAATTTATCTACTTCTATATTATGGGTATTAGATACTAAATGTGGTTCTTACATTTGTCTTAATGTACAAAATCTTAAAAAAAGTAGGATATTGGCAAAAGGAGAAATGGACCTATGTATAGGAAATGGAGCAAGAGTTGCTGCATTAACCGTAGAAATATATGTTTTATTTTTACCCACTAGCCTTGTTTTAGAATTAAAAGATTATTATTATGTGTCTTCATTAACTAAAAATATTATTTCATTTTCTTATTCGAACAAGATTGGTTATTCATTGATTATAAATGACAAATATTGTTATATTTATTTAAATAAAATATTTTATAGCAGTGTACATTTGATTAATAAACTTTGTATTTTAAACCTTGTTATGCCTATGTATAACATAAATATTAAAAAAATTAAATCAAATGATACACATTCTACTTATTTCTAACATTGTAGTTTGTGCCATATAAATGAGACTCGTATTTCTAAACTTCATAAAGATGGATTCTGGAATTCACTTGATTTTGAATCTTATAAGATATATGAATTTTGTTTATTGGGCAAGACGATTAAGGCCCCTTTCACTAGATATAGTGAAAGGGTAAGTGAGTTATTAGGTCTTATACATAGTGATATATACTTCATTACTTTTATTGATGATTTAAGTAGATATGGTTGTGTTTATCTTATGAAGTATAAGTTAGAATCTTTTAAAAGGTTCAAAATTAATTTGGTAAAAGTATAAAATACTTCGATCAAATTAAGATCGTGAATACTTAAACCAAAAATTCTATGATCATTTAAAAGAATGTGGAATAGTTTCACAATTTATTTCTCTTACTACACCACAGTATAATGGTGTGTCTGAGGGAAAAAATTAGACCTTATTAAATATAGTTCGTTCTATAATTTGTCATGTGAATCTTCCAGTTTTCTTTTGGGGACATGCTCTAGAAATAACTGCAATTACACTGAACCGTGTTCCATCTAAATTAGTTTAAATGATTCTATATGAAATACAGATTAGTAAGTGTCCTAATTTATGTTTTATGAAGATTTGAGGTTGTGGGACTTACGTGAAATGTCAAAATTTTATGAAGATTTGAGGTTGTGGGACTTACGTGAAACGTCAAAGTTTTATGAAGATTTGAGGTTGTGAGACTTACGTGAAATGTCAAACCTATAAAAAAGTTAGACCAAAATCCGACAAATATTTTTTTGTGGGATACCCTAATGAAATTAAAGGATACTATTTTTATAATCTCATGGAGTATAAAGTGTTTATTACTTAAACTAGTGTTTTTTTAAAGAAAGAGTTCATCTTAAGAAAGACTACTAGGAAAAACTTAAAACTCGAAAAAATTCAAGTGATTAGGGAATAAGAATCTACTCCTAAAACACAAGCTTTTTATACGTCTAGTAGAACACGTCGTGACTCAATATAGTGATGTATTGCTCATGGATTAAGATGAACTTACGACCTATCAAAAATTGATAGCAGGTCCAAATTCTGAGAAATTGTTTAAAACTATAAAATCTGAAATGGAATCCATGTATGTTAACCAAGTATAAACTTTGGTTGATCTACCTGAAAGAGTGAAACCCATTGGGTGCAAGTGGGTTTTCAAGAAAAAAATTACATAAATGGTAATATACATACTATTATGGAGCGTTTGGTTGCAAAAGATTTTAAATAAATTCATGGTATTAACTATGATAAGACCTTTTTTCAGTTACTATGCTTAAATCCATTCAAATTTTACTTATATTAGTTGCATTTTATGACTATGAAATTTAACAAATAGATGTTAAAACTAAATTTCTTAATAAAAATCTTTTAGAGGATATCAGAAAGGTCTACAAGGTATAGAAATCTATTTATGGATTTAAGCAAGTTTCTTAAAACTAGAATTTTTGTTTTAATAATGCAATCAAAAGCTTGGTTTCATTAAAAATGAATACGAACTTTGTGTTTACAATAAGGTTAGTGGGAGTAATGTTGTCTTCTTAGTATTGTATGTAGATAACATACTATTTATTAAGATTCCTTATGCATCTGCTATAGGATCTATTATGTATGCCATGTTATGTACTTGTTCTAATGTCTCATACACTCTAAGCATGACAAATAAAATCAAGCAGATCTAGGTGAATGTCATTGGACAACTGTCAAGAATATCTTTAAATCTATGAGAAGAACTAAGTATACATTCTTGATATATAACGGTGAAGAAAAGCTCATTGTAAAAGGTTATACTAATGCTAGTTTTCAAACCAATAAAGATGACTCTTAATCATAATCAAGTTTTGTGTTTTGCTTTAATAGTAGTGTTGTGAGCTAGAAGAGTTTAAAATAAAGGATAATGTCTAATTCTACAACAGAAACTGAGTATATTGTTACCCTCGATGCAACTAATAAGGTTGTTTGGATTAAAAAGTTCATTATTGAATTAGAGCTTGTTCCATGCCTTTTTATCCAATAGAACTCTATTGTGATAACAATTGGGCTATCGCATAAGTAAACGATCTCAAATCTCATCAACGATCCAAACATATACTTTGGCGTTATCATCTCATTCGAGAGGTTATTGAAAGAAAAGATGTGAAGATATGTAGAGTACCAACAGATACTAATATCGCTGACCTATTGACAAAATCTCTTACATAGTAGAGACATGTTCGCCACACGAAATCCTTAGCTATTAGATACTTGGGATATTATATTTAGTGCAAGTAAGAGATTATTGGTATATGCTCTTAATCTGATAGTATTTTGGATATTTAGCATATTGTATCATAACAATTTTATCTATATATATATATATCATTTTATTATTTCATTATTACTTATTTATATATTTAATAAATGTCATAATACCTTTAGAATACTAAGTTCAATTAGTTGGATATATTCTTAAAAATTCCTAGTCAAATATTATTGTAAATAGGGTAATAATAATGCATACAGATTAGTATATGTAGTGACTGATAACAACTTATATATATTATAATATGAGATATCAAGTTAATATATGGGTATAAATTAGTAAACTAATGTACTGGATTTACCCATCATAAGAACACTATGTGCATCACTATTTAAGTGTCATAAATAATTAAACTAGTATGGCCGTATGACAAATCATTAACTATGCATAATCACCTATGTATTTTGTCACGTTTGGTTACGTTCAGCAACATATTTTCTAATGTATTACTTATGTTCACGCTCTTACAACATGAAACTCGTCACACAATTATTAGTATCATATACTAATCAGTAATAGTAACTAAACATGCCAATCATGTAATATCACTATCTCTAATGACATCATCTTAATTAAAAACAAATTTAATTACATTTAAATTAAATATTCAGTACTCATATCTAGAACTTTTTGTCTCATTTTTCATGTAATTAAAAAATAATAACTGAATAATTGTAAAATAAAATAATTGTCATTTTATTAATTGTAAATATTTTTACAACTAATTATAAAAATATATATACAAAGGAATGATATCTTCGAACATAATGATACAATTAATTTTAGTAGAATATGACTTAGAAGCCATTGTGTTGTTGGCTTCAGAGATATTTTGTTATATACATAATCTATTCATTAATAAAAGAAAGAGTTTTTTATTTACAAATATAAACTATTTTTTTTATTTTATTATGCGTATGAATAAAGTATATTTGTGAATTGTTCGAATAATTTATTTAATCATTAAATGAGATTATTAAAGTCGCTCTCTAAAGAAGTAATATTAAATAGGCAACGATATCACATAGTAGGTATATCAAATATATTTAATAAATACCATAAATTGATATTAGTTTGAGTATTATGAAAATCATATTATTAAGATATTAGTATAAGTTAAATAGTTAGAGAACTATTTTTTTAAATATAATTACACAATGATAAATTACATAATAATGCATGTAATCAATGAGTTATTGTATAATTATACAAGTTTACGACGTTATTCTTTTACTTAAGGCATCGTAGTCAAATATGGTATAGGTGCATATAGTTTATATGGTATATAAGTAAAAGACTAATCAATCTTATATGTAAAACTGAATTGGTCATGTATTATTTATATTTAAAAATAAATAATGGTCAAGACGAGATTCGTTAGCTCAATATATATAGGATCAGAGTTTTTACTCACTCGATCCGAATTCAAGTTCCTTAATGAATATCAATAAATAGATAAAAAGATAAATCTCTAGTCTAAATAATTAAATGTCATATATAGGAATTCGTGAAGACGAGTTTAATATATTAATCGATAATTCGTATTTATATCAATATAGGATTTTGACATACCATGAATTCTTACTGGAACAGAATTGGATGACGAAAGGAATTTACCCACATGATATGTGTAATTAAAATGAGGTTTGACTAATTACTATTTTATTGTGGTTTAGGAGCTATAATATATTGTTATATGTTAACCATAGTTATTGAATTTTCAAATAGTTTAAAATTAAAAAAATTTGAAATAAATTCATGGCTATTCTATAATGAACCTACATAATCACACTAATAACTAAAGATAGTGGGATATATCTTGAGAAGAGATGATATTATTAATAAGAGACTAGTATCTTTAACATAATATATAAGTCGAAAAATATATATATATATATAAGTGTTATATATATATATATGAATTATTTGAAGTATTTCAAGAATTTTCTTAACTTTGCATTATAATGTAATTTAATATAAATTGTATGGTCTAATTAATTATAAAGATTATCAAAGGATCTAAATGCAAACACGTAATTATTAAATAATTAAACTTAAGTCTTTAAAGTTATATTTAATTATATTTACTTAATAACTAAGTGAATATTTTACATTTAAGTATAATGACTAAAATGTACAAAATAACAATTATTAAATAATTGTCATTTTGTCCATGGTACAAGTTTATCTTTTCATTAAAAATAAGAGTAATTTTGTAAAAGCATGGATGTGTTTTAAGTATATAAAGAGCCAACTTTTCAAATTTTTCATGAAATAAAAAAGCCAAAACCTAGCCCTCTCCTTTGTATGTTCAACCACCTCTCTTTCTTTCCTTAATTGGTGTAGATTGTTGGTTCTTCATACTTTTGAAGATTTCTCTTCATCACTTAATCAAATTAAGAAAGTAATAAACTCATCCTATAGTGATTTTATGCATATATGTGATATATGTTATATTAGCTCACTAATTGTTTGATAAAATATATAAATGGTTCAAACTTGTTTTTTGTTGCATATATTTCCATAAATGTTTTCTTCAAATGGTATCGGGGCATGATCAGATTGAATTTGGTTTGATTTGCTTGAAATATCGAAAATAGCACATATATGGGTACCGTTCTGCCAACTTGGATTTATGCTTGAAAAATTATTTTTCAATCCAATCTAATGTGATTGGATGATACATGGTAATGTATTAAACCCATGGATGTGTTGTTTAATAGAATTGAATGTGTTTTGGTTGAAAATTGAAACACAAAACAAAGGAAAATGTGTTTGGCCATAAAGGTTTTTAACTTTGAAAATTGTTTTCAAATGTAATAAGATACATTATCATGATGCTATAAACTTATAGAAATGTTACTTGAATTGTGTTTGTGTTTTAACATGATTGGAATGCATAATGGATGAGTTTATATCATTTGATGAATGCATTTACATCAGATGTATATATAGTTGTCTATGGTTTTCTTTTTAATGTTGTAATGATTAAATGAAAATTAAAATTTATAGTATGAAATGTAATGAATTCGGCCAAGCATGTTTAATGATGATAAATTATTTTTCATGGTCTTTATATATGTTAAGATATGTTAAACATATATATGTATCAAGTGTTGATACATTATGAATACATACATATGTAATGATATTATACATATATGCATGCATGTTTTATCTAATGAATTATTTTTGCTTATTGATGTAATTAACCAAAATGCATATGATGTGTATTTAAAGTGTTTAAATGCATATATGTATGGTAATGTTTTGTCTATGCATTTAACTTGATTATATGCATAATATAATCACTATAGTAGCATAAGTATGTTGGTATATGCGTAAATTTAATAGTATTTTAGATATTTGACATATTTATATTAAAGTAATCTAAGATTAGGTCCCTTGAAAGTTACAAACAATTTTTAAGATACCTTCATAGAAAAAAGAATCACTCACTCATTTATAAAAAGTTAAATAATGTAGATGTCATCGAATTCTTGGATTCAAACTATGTTAGGTGTATTAATACTAGAAAATTTATTTTGGTTATTTATTTTTTTTAGCAGAAGGAACAATTATTTCTTTTAGCCGAAGGAATAATCTCATGAAGAGCGCAAAATAGTTATAATTGCTGCATTTACCATGGAAGCTGAATTTATGGCATATTTTAAGGTCATGATTCTAGAAAATTTGTTATAAAACTTTAAATTATGGATAGTATTGCTAAGCCACTGAAAATTTATTATGACAATTCTACATAATATTTGTAATGCCCCAATTTAAAAAGATCAAATAATACTAAAATATTCACAAAACTCATATAACCATGAAAAATTTCTTAGAACTTATAAAAAAAAATTTATAAATAAATTAATTCGTAAAATACTCTAATTACGATAACCACAAATTTATAAAATAAATTCTAAATTTAAAATAATAGATGGAATAAAATTTTGAATAGTTTTAATACTTAAGAAACCAAGTGACAGCAGAGGTTTAACAAATTTATTTTCTAAGTGTAAATCGTTCAATCATATAAAATCATAATAAACTATAGGATATTTTAAACTCAAAAAGTATATTAATTTTTCATATATATAAAATACGTACACACCCATATGCAATGCACCTATATGCGATGCATACACTTGATATAGCATGAGAAGAAATCATGTTCGTTTCAAAAATTTTGTAATACTTAAATACTATATAAGTGTCTTTCAAATATTTTAGAAATATCTTCCTTCAATTACTTCTTAGTAGTACTTTATATATCACTTATCACTGAATGAACCAATGTTACTTATAGATGATATAGCGTATATGGGATCAGTGCTAGTAAAGTATATAATTTTAATAAAAATAAGAAATACTTATGCTCGAAAATAAAAGCCACACCCTCACCCTGATCATCGGTGAGTCCTCCCATAAGTACAAATATTTTTATACACTAATGTGAAGACCACTATACCTAAAGGTACCCCAAAGGTCTTTCCCATATCATACAGTACCTTGAACAATAACAATAATACCAAACTCAATGGAATGGCCACATTAAACAATAAAAACTTTATATAATCTATAATTGCTTACTAAGAAAATAATAAAATTCGATATTCTAGCATACAAAATTTAACTTTCATGAGTACTTTTCTTACAAAATCACTTTCTTATTACTTTAAACACAATGCATATATTTATACTCAAATGCCAATGCGCATGATATAAAAGTAATCACAATAACACAATTATCAACAATTACAATCATTAATAACAACAGTATAAATATTTAACAATGTTAAAACATACTTTCATAAGAACTTATAACTGAAAAATATTGTTGAAAATACATTCAAATATATATATATATTTATTGTAATTCTCTTTTAAAAGTCAAGTATACTTACCTCTTTACAAACACAATTAAGAGTAATTTAAACACTTTGACCTATAATAGAAAAATTAACATTCATAAGACTCCTATTCACTTCTATATATCATATATAATCTCATTAGATTTTAAATTTCTTATAAAATTAAATTTTTTTGATAGTTTAAACTTAATCACTTATCCTAATAATATTATGACATATGTTGAGTAATCTTTAATCATTGATTTTTAGAAAATATAATATATTTTTAAATATCATAAAATTTTGCAAAAATAATAAAGATATATAAACATAAGTGATTAAAATTTTTGAGTCTAAATTTGTACTCTAACTATTTAAAATAAATTTTATTTTTAAAATATTAAATTCTAATAAATAGAAATTGACAATAAACTATTTTCATTCAAAATTTCATGACAGATCATAAATATAAAATTTTGCTCTAAAATTTTAATATGATAAACTAAACATAATTAAAAGTCAGAATATAAAATTATATAATTTTTTAATATATTTTGGTTAACTAAAATATTTTTGTTATTTAATTATTATACAAAAACGAGTAATTTTTTGCATCTTATAGTGATATTTGAAAAATCATTAAAAATTAAAAATGTAATAATTTTTAATCAAACAAAATTTATAACAATCATAAGGATGTCTAGTTTTAGTTAAACAAAATTTTGACAAATTTAAAATATATGATTTTATAAAATTTATGAATTAAGTCACTATCATAATATTATCTCTACAAAAATCTTATTTTTTTTCTAACTATCTCTCTATAAATAATTTTTTTTTTAATTTCTTAATCATAAAAACTTAATCCTAATATTACAATTTGATTACCAAATTCAATCATTATATTCTGTAAAAATTTAAAGAAATAAAAAATACTTATGACTAATAGCAAAACATTAATCTAAAAACTAATATAAAACAAAAAAAAAAATTTACTATTTTTCCTTTATCTCTGCCCTATTTTTATCTCTTACTCTTGTCTCTGTCTTTCTCTCAATCCGCCAAACCCTAAACACAAATAAAACATTCTATTTATATTAGTATAAAAATATCAATTCACTCCTTCATATAACTCTTTCTATGTATTTGACCCTAAATTTATAATTTACTACTAAAATATTTAATTATTACCTGTATAACATATATATCCTCAAAAGTATAACTTATTATTTATATATAAATATAACTTATATTAAAGTCAAAAAGGGTGTTATAGTCCTCTTTTATTAAAACAACAAGCATTCCAACAGTGCTAAACATATAGAATTGAAATATCATGCTATTACAAAAAAAAATTCATAAATATATAATTTCAATTGAATATATAAACAACAATCTTATAATTGCAAATCCATTGACTAAAGGATTGCCTTTTAGGACATTTATTTGACATATCAAAAGGATGGATATTATTGAGAAATTTTAATATTTTATGAAAGTTATCATGATGTTAATCTTTTATTAGGATATTAAAATGGAATATTATTAATATTTTTGTTTATAAATCACATTAAGTAAAAAGCTCATATTGTGGTATATAAAAAGAATCACATGTTTGTACATACTCTAAATTTAATAGTATTTTATATATTTGATATATTTATATCATGATTTTTTTTATTTATATATATTATTGGATATTTTGTTACTAGATATCTGTATATTTAATAAATATAATATTGCTCTTAGAATAGTAAGTTTAATTAGTTAAATACTATTTTTAAATATTTATAATCAAATATATAGTGAATAGAGTAATAATAATGCATAAAAACTAATATGTATAGTGACTGATAACAATATATGTGTGTTATGATATAAAATATCAAGTCAACACATATGTACAAGTTAGTGAACTAATATGATGACTAACTCATCATGAGAATGCTATATGTATTATTATATAAGTGTCATAAATAATTTTTATAGTGACAATGGCGTATGTGATCTTTGAATTTGAAATCATCATAGTTTACATCATAGATAATGATATATTTTGATATTTTCAAACGTCATATATAACAAGGTAGACTATAAAAGATATAATCAAATTTATCATAAGTCGTGTAGAGGAATGTATATAATCAAGATAAAATTTGTCTCTTCTATATAATGGGAATGATACCTTGAGCCCTTTAATTGAGTGAGACTTTGAAAAATGTATGGTCATACTTAAATAAATCAATATATAATATTGACTTTATTTGATATAATAAATATATTCATGATATTAAAAAAAATATACAATTGAACCATACGAGTATGACATAATTTATGTATCGTATTCAATTAAAATATTTAGAACAAAATAATTAAATTTTAATTATAAATAAGGTGATGTTAAATAACTAATATTCTCATCACTTAGATAGTCATGATATATTGCTAGACATCGTTTACTACTTGTAATATTAAAATTATATTTTAGTATTATTGACAATGTTACAAGAATCTATTAGGTCGCACATTAAGATTGAAAATAATAATAATAATATAGAGAATCCTAAATAAGTTTAGGATTTATTGAGCTGTTTAAGTATTAATTTTGATTAAATCTATTATATTAAAATTGAACTAAATTTTATTAGTGTGTAATTTATTAAATAAATTAAATTTTATAAAAAAAATTTAATTAAATAAGTTAAATCTAAATTAAGGATTTAAAATAATAATATAAATATTCACGTTTTAGAGGTGTGTTTAGTACTTGTTTTTGCATCCTTATTTTAAAAAAAAAAAAAGAACGTATAAAATATCATACATTTAAATTATAAGAGTTAACACTCTGAATTAGATTCTCAATAATATAAATACCATAAAGATACAGAGATAATTAATCTTTATTCGTGATTTGACAAAAATATCTAATTAGAGGTATGTACATATTCTTGCATTTTATTATTATATATATATATATATATGATAATACTAGAATTTATCGCATGGATCTTAAAAAACAAACTATTCATTTTATACATTTTTTCGCTGCATATATGTAGTGGCTTGCTTACACTACATTGATATAATGACTTATAGCCACCATGACTCATATTAATTTATACTTAATTATGATATTATAGTTTAACTAATTTATCAAAAATTTTACATTAAAGTTTTAATTATATTTTATCTATTAAACCATGAACATTAATACTATCAAATGAGCCAAACAAGAGAATGGAAGATAATTACTTGGTCCAAGTGCATATTAATTGAAAAATTATTGATATTGGTTTGACTAGATAGATAATTGCCAAATTCCTATAGGTGAAAATTAAAAAAGAAGTTAAAAAGTCCTCTCACTGTCTATAAATGAAACAATGACTGTAATTTTCATTGCCCTTACTTATGATCAAAGTTACTATATTAAGAGAAAGGCTAAGAAAAAGAAACTTATTTTCATTGTTTTATCAATTAAAAATATAGATTTAGTCTTAGAAAGGAAAAGTTATGGCACAATGTATGTAGTTTATATCAATTCTATGAATATTATAATGTGTAAAAACTCATAAAGTTTGAATTTATAAGATTATTTATGCATACTAGTTTAGTATGAATGCTATGATATATGATCATGATAATATAACAACCAAATGACTGCTATTGATAATTCATAAATCCAACTATCGAACAACGCTCCCTTCACTTTGTTGTTTTCCAAACGGTGCTCGGATTGGAAATCTCCTGAACAACGGGGACAAGTATTCTCTCCAAAAAAAGATGACGCATGATAATTTTCAACTTTTCATCCCTAGATTAGACATAGACAGGACAATTAAAGTTCGTCAAATTATTTTCCACTAATTTGTGGAAAATAATTTAAAGTGAATGCTACATGTTCCTTATTTATTTTACAATCTTTTATTTAATAATAAAAATATAATGTTTGTAAATTTTCTCTTATAAAATATAGTCTATAAATCATCCTACACACCAATTAAAAATTTCAATCTTTTTCACTTATAGATACCGACCTTCCAATATATATACACCTTCAAAAAAATAAAAATAATTATATTTATAAGTTAATTTATGAAAATAATCACCTTCATAATTTTTACGAACAAGATAATCATTTTATTTTTGAATGAAAAAAACTTAGCTCACAATTGCATGTCATCAAAATTGAGTTGCATGTGATCAAAACTCACTTGCATATGATCGAAACTTGTAACCTGTAAAATTTTGAATGAACTAAAATTTTGGAACTTTTGAATGGATCCTAATACTAATGAAATTAAAAAGTCATAATAAATTATTTTAAAATCTTGCATATTTGTACAATAGTTTTGCTTCAATCACACTTTGAATGGGATAAATATGCATGATTTTAAAATTTGTAGACATTTTTCGTAATAAATTGTTTCCTAATACTTTCCACTCATTTTCTTGACTGGCCCTTGCACTGCACCGCGCGCGGTAACGACCTCCTCCAATTATTTCGTCCTTAATGATTCGGTTGCTCTTTCATTCTTTGCAATTCAGTTGCTTTTATCTGTATTTATGAACAAAACTATCTCGAAGTCTATATCTGCTATAGCGATTTTAACAATGCCTTTAGCTTCTTGCTCAATGGAATGCTCAATTCTGTTTACACACCCAAATTCGTTCCCGATAACCTTTTCCTCATTTTTATATATAGAAAATATCTGGATACCCTTTATTTTGAACTTGGTGTTGCCTTCATTCATATTCTTTACACTTTCTCCAATGCAGATTAGAGCTTTTTATTTACTCGTGGTAAAAGGTTCAGGTAAAATCAACCATGGATGGCATGTGAAAGCTGCTTCCTTCCTTTTATTGTTATCAAGGGAAATTTACTTTTTTTTTTTTTTAATATCTTGGTCAATGTATTGGACTTTAGGGTCTGTCTTTTAGATTTTGTGTCTTAGATTCCAAGATCTTATGCTATGATGCATCAGTTTGGCATTTCCTTTCAAAATTGGAAATTGCTTTTCGAGAAACTAATTCCTAGATGTTAACAGAACAATGGCATATAATCTATAAAATGGGACATATTCATATTTCCTGAGAGATTTAGTTTAAGGTCATGCCTTAAAAGTTTATGATTCAATCTATGTTTCCTTATGTCAATCGTTTTACACTTTCAAAGTGAAATTAGCTGTGCAGTCATGATTTTATTGTTGCTTTTTTGGACTTAAGTGATTTCACACCCAACTATGGAGTAACAATATTGATCAGTGATGATCTAATGATGGGACCACTACCTTCTATCATCCCACAAGAAATTGCTTCTCATATACTTCAAGGTGTTGATTTATGTGATGGGATTTTAAGAAATCTGTTCTTGTGTAAGTCTTTCGTTTTTGCTTTTTTGGTTAGATTTACATCTACACATTTACCTTTGAAAATAGCATTATGTTGTCTTAGTGTTAGTAGAGAGCATTCTGTGTAGTCGTCTGAGCCATGCTGCTTTTTTTTATAATACAATGAATATCGAGAAAACCAAGGACCTTTTCTATTTGTCCCCGATATATACATATGCAAACAAAAAATTGAAACAGACGAAGAAGGTGAAGCATTTAGCATGATTGTTTTAGTGACGGCAAAATAATATGACTGAGTGGATGAGTGTGTTGATGGAATCTTGTTGGAGATTTAATAATTGTACAAGATGTACAGCTTCGATCTCAGTGGCTCCAACATTCAGTTTTCATTCACATAGAGTTAACATTTATTTTTTGAGAGTAATTATAACCTTTATGTTTTAGGCTTGCAAGTCAATGATATTGAGCGATTCTTTGAGGAAGCGATTGCTTGTATGGAGAATGTTCTGAACTGATGGTGAGATATTCTAATGTTTTTTCCTGTCTGCATTTTTTGTTTCTTGTCTCCCATTGCTCAATATCAAAGTGGGTTTCATACGAAGTTTATCTCTGTGTTTGATATTGACATTTAATTTTCTTCTGCCCTACAATGAATTGCAGGATAAGGAACCGTGGCAACGGCTTCAAGATAGTGAGCACAGATTGGGATTATCGATGCCTTTAGATCAACCAAGGGAAAGAGCTACTCAGCTTGAATCCGAAGCCACATCATTGGAGAGGTGATATATTGGCTCATAAAAAGATTCCTAAAAAGATGGTATAGTTATGATTCATCTTTGGAAATGACTCCCTACTTTTTTCCTCTGAGCATTTGCAGGCGCTTGATGCTCGCGAGTAGAATTGAAGAGATTGAAGGATTTTGTCAGAGATTGAGCCTACATGGTCCTCCTACCAACATAAAGTAATGTTTGTTATGCATTCAATACATTTCTATTGTAGGTCTATACATCATTTTGTTTTGCTGGCACTCCTATTCCTTCTCGGTGGCTTAAAATGCTTCCAAGCCACCGGAGTGATAAGTTTCAGTTCTACAGAACATAGGTTGCTCTATAGTAGGTAAGATGCTCCCTATACTGAATCGGGTATCCCCAGTAGAAGCCCAAAAGAAAGAGAATAAATTATAAGTTGAGAGAGGGCAGTGGAATCAGCAAATATGAGCGAATATCTGCCAAAACTATTAGAATCTAAAGTGACTCCATTCCCAAGGAATTATTAACTTTTTAGTTCTTTCAAATGTTTAACAATTGACATCTGAACCTTGTCTAGAAATAAGCTGCGGACATTCTTTTATGCAGGCGAAGGTTGGAGTCCTTGAGGGAGGGAGTCGAGAATAGAAAAAAGGATACCGCAGTAAAAGTTTCAACTACGAAAAGAAAGTTGTTTTAGTGAGATTAGATAGTTGTTGCATGCATTTTTTGGCATCATTTTTTTATTAAACTCTTGCAGCAGCCAGCAACAGGAAGATAACCCAAGAAGCCAGTGTGCATGTATTGTTGGATATATGGCCTACCCAGCCTTTGTAACTCCCTCTTAAAACTTGTGATGTGGTGCCGTATAAGGAGTGAATAGGGCGATCCAATTTCCTATGTTGACGAATCATTGTAGTCTTCTTGATGTTAAGTTTTATGTTTCTATTCCATAGAGTGGGGTAAGTTATCTAAATTAATTAATTCTATTTTGCATGTTGAATTTGAAAGCTAGCGTTCTATGATACAAGCTTGTGTTTTGTATAGGAGTGGGCATTGTCGATTTGGATCTATCATGGTTCAAACTTTAAATTAATCTGACGCTATCCATTTTGGTTTGAACAAAATGGATCCGCACCAAATCAAATTGTAAATATCAGTTTAGTTCCATCTATTTTAATGTTTTGGCTAAAGTTTAAAAATAAAAGTTTATTTTTTAATTTTGTTAATGTCAAACTCTAAAATAAAAATTATTTTTAATTTTATTAATTCATTTAAAATTTCATATTAATTAGAAAAATAGGTCACTTTATAATTATTAAAATGATAAAATATATTCAATTAGTTCAATTTTTACAATTTAATTCAAACCTAAACCAACAATTTATAATGAATTTAGTTCAAATTTGTCAATTCCTAATTTGCTCATACAAGTAAGAGGAATTTATTATATATTTCAAATTCAATCACTGTGATTACTAAAATCACCATATTCAAATTTATACACTAATATTAATTTTATCAAATAAAAACACTCAAATTACTAAAAAGTTTCATTCCGTAATCAGGGAAGTTATTTTAACAAAACGTTTTAATATTTCCAAACTAGTTAGGATTGAATAAGGACATGATTTTGATTGAGAGGGTACAAAGTAGTGTTTCTAAAACGTCTATATACATAATAGAAGGTTAGGTACATGCATACTGCATCATGCGCCTGCCTGCAATCGAGGCAGATTCGATGCAGGTGCACATAATATAATTATTCATTTATCATGTAAAAGAAAATTATAACTACAGACATTACACCAACACCATATGCCGTATATAATATTGTGTGTTGTACGACTACACTTTGTGAACCAAAACCACTTCATTGTCTCTGTTTTTTTCTTCCGCCCACAAGCAGCGAGTTAAAAGGGATGTCATCTCAGAAACTTGTCGTCATAGACCTAGACATCACTAGTCTTCTTCAAGTATATGATTCATCCCAAGCAGAAACGTTTGACATGACACAGAACGAAGCTCATGTTCACCAAAGAAAGTACAAGAAAACAAGACGTTTCAAATTAAAAAAATAAAATAAAATGACAGATCAGCAGAAAGAAATTTTATCTCAAGGACTGCACAATCTAATACAAGGACTGAAAAAAAGAAAGAAATGAAATTTTCAACCACCAAATATCTCTCCACCCTCGTATATATAGACTTGTGTTTGAAACTAACCTCATCAGCAAAACATGCATCCTCTTCACTAGTAAATCCTAAATCTGGAACACCATCATCAGACATCCCAAGAATCCGTTAAAATCAAACATTCAAGCTATTAGAAAAGGAAGGAATTATGGAAATAGTTGAAATGCACCATTATAGAAAAGAGGAAAGAAAAGGTTAAAAAAGTAAAGGGAGTTTTCATCTGCAACCAAATAGAAAAGGTAATAATCCTAGACAATCAAACTATCATAAGACTATAAAAGGCCACATTTCAAACAATAATTTTAAATTCAAGATATCAAATTAAATAATATGAAAAATTCTCATAGAAAAACCTGTTGCTGATCACGTATTGCTCTGGAAAAGAAGACATCTGCTGTGAACATAAGCCTGTCAGGTAACGAAATTTCCCAATGGTAGCTGCCCCAACAAATTTAAAAGTTTACATCCACATTTTCCAACACATTCTTAGTCGGGTACTGGTTACCAATTAACATTATTGCATGAGCGTATCGCGCAAGGGAAATTATCTCGTTGAACCACTGGGATGATGCAGCACAAGATTGCGTTCCAATTTTTGTAGCATTTTGCTGCCACCCAAGAACCTGTATAGAGTATAAATTACAGTAGTTATGTGTTTCACCAGATACCTAGTTAAACTCAATATTCATAATCAGCATGTGCATTTCAAGTAGCGATTTTTCCAGAATCGCTCTATGTGATATTGACTATCATGAGCATTGGCTGGGATGCTTACACTGGGAAGTCTTCAAGAATACGTATACCTAACCTCAATGAATGAGAGTTTGGGCATTCACTGACAGTGACTGTAGGTCCATAATGTTCATGTCTGTCATCATATAAAATAAATGAGGCAAATTCAATTGCTCTTGTGAAACAAATAGAACTGAAGTATAACCAGAAAATATTTTTGAACTTCTCAACTGATAAGACAATTAAAATTGGGAAGTTGGAATGCTCAAAAGTGGCACCGGGAGTCATTAAATGATACATGAACAAACTGAAACTTTTAAGCAGTTCAAGAATCCTAAATACATATGACACATCTATCCTGAAAACCGTGGCTCAGAAGAGCACCATGCTTCCATGAATTATATATATCATAATTAAAAATATGAAAAATGAAGGCAGAATTCTAACCTACTGATCATCCTCAGTCAACAAAAAGATACAAATTAAAGACGAGAAATTGGTTTCAAGTTACCTGGGGATAACATAACAATGTTAGGGACCCTCACAAAATCTCTCCAAGAATGAAGCCAAAATCATTATATTCTGACATCCATTACACCTGTAGCCTTTGACAAAATTTTAATTCAAAAACATCAACATTAAGCTCTTAGAATTGAAAACAGTGTAATAAAATCAAATTACACCCCTTAAATTGAATTGTCCATCAAGAAGAGTAATACGATGAAAACTTGTGCACACTTATTGCTCTTTGTAAAATCTTTTCGGCATCCTTGACATATCCTACATTGTCCACCTGAAATGAGTTTATAAATATATAGACAAAGATAAGAACCAGTGTAAAAAGAAAATGATATCTAGTTAAAAGTAAAAACTTCACCTTGAAAATAGCACAATCCCCTAGAGACAGTTCGGTGGACAAAGTACGGCAAGCTTCATGAAATTGCTTTTCAAGAATGGAAGATGATAATTCCCGATGCCGATGAGTACTAACAACCACAACATCTACCATTCCTAATGTAGGAAAATATCCAATGTATATTGCAAGCCCTTCAAGATGCTGAAGCAAGGTATATCTATTAAAGTCGTTTGCTTTCAAGATAAGAAAGCTAATATATATAGTAGAACAGAAAGAAAAACTTGAGCATGAAGCAGACTAATTAAGTTTTTGAATTCTTTAATTCTCATTATTAACATAAGGTTGACAAGTAGATATTAACATGAGGTAAAATGGTATACATTTATGTATGCATCTCTCTCTCTCTCTCTGTATATATATATATATATGTGTGTGTGCGCGCGCGCGGGCGCGTGCTGTGCATGTAGGGAAACAGGACAATTTTACTAACAGTACAAAAGGGTACAACAACGATCCACACACATGAATGTGCAAAATCCAGTTCCCATCTCTTTCATGAAGCGTAGTTAATAAATGTTTTTCTCTATATTTTAATATTAGTATATCACATAGGTTCAATATGAATAATAATTATCAAAGAATACCAAAATATAGAAAACCGAGCGACTATAGGTTCCCCTTAAATCATCACAAAGTTATGCACTGTGCAATTGTTAAAGCCTACGTAATCCTGTTGGCCTCTGACCTAGGAAGGGGTATAGCTTCCAATAGTATCAAAAATCAATTTTTAATTTTGTTGGCAGATTCAAGTATTTGATTTACAACTAATCCCTATAAATCAGTCCAGAATCCTAGGATTTATTTGTTATTTTTCAGTTCTATCTTATAGGAATATAATTTTACTTATTTCTTTTTCTTTGGTAGATTAGTTAGCCGTGTATAAATTAGCACCTCTTGTGATGTCTAGTTCAAGTGGTTTCCCAATCTTTTCAATAAGCAAGCGAGCATTTTGAATTATTTTTCCACCAGTATATGTGACACCGGCCATTTCCATGGAGTACCATCTAGCCCCTCTGGTTAAAAAGCAAGTAAAAAAATCAGTTAGAACATCGCAATAATTGCTGAGGAAATAAAAGAATCATCACTAATTAAGGTTTCCGAACTAAATGAAGTTCACCAACTTACTTGTGCATAACATAACCATAGAAGGAATTATGGATACAGTTGCGGGCAAGTTGTAAGGAATCATAGAGCACCATCATGTCCTGCATTTATCATAGAAAATAAATATAGGAAACTAGTTTTGAAACCATTGCAAATGTTCAACAAACTGAAGAACAATTGTCACACTTGGTGCTTCCTGGATCTTGATGGAATTTGCGCTGGCCTTTGCTTCTGATAACTTTCCCTTCCAAACCTTATTAAGTCCTTTGTATTCCTACCTTCTATCTTGGAAGCTTGAACCATATAAAAAGAAATAATTATTCATCAAGTACAGAATAGAAAATGAAAGATAGAATAATCAATTAGCCTCATTTATTTAACATTCAGATTGTTGCCAGTTAAGATCAGAATACATCATAATGCAAACAATCATTACAATGAATGAATATTTAGCTGAAAATTTAGCATCTAAAACATACTTTTTATCTAAATTTAACTTCTCACCTGCAAACAGTGTCGACATAAAATGAGTTTTCTTTCATGCAGATCCCTGCTTCTCGAAGTTCAGTTACCGGCTTGTCGAGTACATGCTTATATGCCTGTTGAAAGAAAGTGTTAATATTATAAACATTAATTAGACAGATTCCATAGCAGGCATGATAACATACCTTTTGACATTATTTCTTCAGATGCTCCGTCAGTCTTGATTGTCTTGGGAACATCAAGAAAGGATCTGGACAAATGACCATTGGTGCCCTCAACGAACAAGACTCAATTTGCTTTTCCAGATGATAATAGTCACTAAAAGTTTTGAAACATACTTGCATCCACGGTTAGTTATTAGGTTTTTGCTTATATCCAAGAAAATCCTAGGAAATTTCTTAAGAAAAAAGAAAAGAACATTTTCTTTGCCATAAATATTTCTCCATGCCAAACCCATTCTAGCTTTCATAGACAAGTTATTCCAGGACGATTGAAATCACATGCTGTGCATATCTCATCTGTAACTATGGATAGTGGCTGGTATTGAACAACTAACCTCAATGAATACAAACTGAAAAATACTTCATGAAATGGAGAAAAATCTATGTCTGCGATGTAGAATTTGTAAGCTGCTAGTGGACAAAATAAATGAGTTATTCTGTTAAGCTTGTTTATGAGTTCACATGTTAGCCAATGTATGTCTGCTTAATACATTCAACTGGAATTGGCAAGAGAGTGTTTCTTTAATATACTAAAAAGCATGTTAATGCTCACAGGAACTAATAATTATAACCACCATAATATAGTAACAGTAGCAATTCAAATAATTATAAATATAACTAACATTGGTCTTACTGAACCAAGTCATGGACCAAATCCTATCCTAAACAGTCGGACCACGACATGAGCATTGATGGGTATATAAAGGCCATCAAATAACATTGCATTATAGATGTTTTCAGGTCACAGTGTCAAATACATTTTAGGGTTAAAAAACACCAAATATTCAATTTGCACCCTGACCAAATAAACGAAAAGTGGACCGTAAACCACAGAGAAATAATAGATCTTAGGAATTTATCATTTTCAGTGACCTGGATGCACTTAAAAGTACACAATACCTGGAGCCGGTTTGTTAAAATAATGTTCGGATACATTGCAGCCACATCTAGATGACAAATAAGGAGACATTCTTCACATATAGGTTCATCTCGCAACCTCAGAAGCTGAGCAAATAATACATTAATGACAAAAGGAATTATTATTTTCTGGAAAATATTGCAGAATGTTTCTGTTTGCCATCAAAATTCTGGTAAATAACTAAGTAAACGCATGACAAAAATACTAAGCAACTATTGCAAGCTTTGAAGAATGTGTGAAAAATATCAAATAGAAATATTTGCAGAATATCTGAAAACATAAATTGAAATAATTGCATGAACAGATAATGAAGATTTTGGTATAAAACATCCAACGAATTAAATAACCTATGGAGTTATGACCTGTATGCAAAAATCATTATCAAAGTTTCTTTCTTAAACAATCAATACAAGTTAACATGTAAACCATAGAAACAATCTATATAACTAATGTCAAATATTAGGGAGAACTTCCACAAGGCTGATCCAGGCATTAGCAAGATAATTTATTGGCTTCACAACAGAAGTCCAGCACCTTTGCCATAATAGTATTCTTCACTTGATCATAGTTGGAAACTGATTCCAGGTCCATCTTACCCTCTACTATTACAGCATATTGCAAATCTCGATTAAGGTTGTTGATTAATTGCTGGACATTGAAGTACTCAAACATCAGTCCAATACATCAAATTCAAAAAAAAAAAACACTAAAGTGCATTCATAATATTATTTGTACTCAAGTAACAGCGGGTTAGGTCCAACAAATAATTTATTCACCAAAACCACCCCAAATAACACTAAAATCCAATACAAGATGTAAGAAGGTGTGATGATTCACAAATATGAGAAACTAAAACGATCTAAATGCATATCTCAAGATGTTTCCACCTACAAAAGAAACCCACCTTTTGGAAATAAAGTATTAGTGTTATCGTGATTTCTTTCAGTTGGGAGCATTATATTAGAGATTTCAAGTTTCTTGATGAAATTCAACTATTTTGTTTCTAGATTTCATGTTACCAAATGTGAACCGGAATGCAGATGGCTAAAATGTGGTTGGAAAGTACGTCATCATATTAATTGGTCTTAAGTATTACATACGTGCAATTAGGTGGAAAACAAATTTAAATATGATGTGATACTTTGAGTTTTGCTTGTTTAAATCTCTATTTACAATTCATTTCGTAAATCCAACATCAAATATATTTACAGGATCGAAAACCCAACAATTTGTGTGTCTTGGATCTAGCTGATTTATTCACATGAAACCAACATTTAGTTGAACCAAATCAAGTACGTCGTGCAAAAAATTAATCAAATTTCTACACTCATGCACAATGTCCTCTTTGACAGTGATAAAGCATTGCCTTGACCCTGACATAAAGCATATTCTACACAGGATAATATCTTATGAGGCTTCTCTAGGTTATTGTAATTATAAAAATGAATGTTACCCTAAATACTAGAAGATATGTGGGAATTTAAAAACTTCCACCACAGTTGGCTCATATCCATCAGATTCCACATACCAAATTTTGTCTCACTTGCGTACTCACCCCATTTTTTCTATGAATCCCGTTTTTTGAAAATTACAACCTAAGTGACTCAAAAGCAGTAGAATACGTGACAAATTGTACCTATTCAGCTATCCTTCCAGCTATTTGTTTTGACTGTGCTTAATTTAGGAACCTTACTAGTATTTTTATTTCTTTTATATGTTATAAACATGGATGAAAACGGGTACCATAGCCCAGAGGTTAGAAGTTTATTGTCTTTGATTTGAGCAACCAACAGAAAGGAAAGAACTTAATAGATCATCGGAAGAACAATTTTAGAGAGATAAAAGCTTTAGATGGCAGGCCATATATTACATTAACTTTTCAGTTATCCATTGTCAATATAGTATTCTATGTTCTATCATGTATCATAAGATAACTAATTTTTAAAATTAATTTAATGCATAAAATATAAGTAATTTTAAAACTGTATTTGTAGCAAGAAAATTTAATCTAAATGAGAAATTAACTTTTAAATGATCCTAACTGAGCATGAAACACTGAACAAGGTTAAACGTCAACAAGAAAATTGTGCAAAATCGCAACAATCATGAGCATTTCAAGCTTGCGCTACATTATAAAGTAGAAATTATGTGTAATCTGTCTGTAGACCTATTAAATTCATGGTTTTAAGTTCAAGTAGAAATACTCAATGGGTGTTAACCAAAACAAAACAAAAATAAAATAAAATAAAGAAGGGTGACAGTATAACAACTTGACAATTGGGTTCAAAAATTCTCTAGGCTACATAAACTTCAACACTTAGTAATAGTTTATTACCAGGCTCTAGATCAGTGGCCCACAACAACAATAATTGCATCCTTTTTATTGTTTTTTTAAAAAAAAGGATGCTTATTGAAAAAAAAAAAACAATAAGAGATGCACTTTCAATTAAAAGGCCATAACCTGAGATCAAGAAAAATAAACTCATGCACACAAATAACTTGTTTCCTTTTTCAATAATGGAAATAAGCTAAAGACCAAACTCGACAAGTTGATCAAGTAACATGAATAATAGGGATAGGCTACACACATTACTCATTTTAAACCCATGATGTGCTGCTCTTCTTTCAACGAATGGCCAGTCAAAATAATCGCCATTGTATGTAACATAAATACCAGGCTTCACCTCTTGCATGTGGGCAAACCACTGTCTAAGAAGTTCTACCTGAAAGAAACACGAGATCATACGAAGTGAGAAAGCAAGTGCTTCAGTATCCTGAAAATGCTACTGCAACCAAATTGATGAACCTTGTATTACCTTATTTCCAACATTTGTCACTTTGAAATACCCTTCAAATTCTGGTTTTGGAGTATACTCTAAATCCTCCCCCACACACTGAAGATAAGTGCAATTAGAGACAAGTCAATTATAACCAAAGTCAATGGGGAAATATGTTTATTAACACACTCATTGCAGTTACAAATAAGTTTAATTGAGTACAACACAAAAATGCCACTGGATAGATCAGAGTTTGCTGGTCTCTAGTGATTTCAAAGAAACTTCTCTCTTCTTCATCAATTTCAATTCAGAAGGGGTCTTGGGTTAATTTTGCTTATTGAAGCTCCTTTCATTTTTCCAAATCTTAGGAGGATGCTGTGTGGGGAAAAGATCTACTGATTTTGACTTGTATATTCGATAAGTAGCTTTTACAGGGCTGTTTTGGTGGGTTGTCGACCTCTGGTTCACATGTGTATCTTCCTCTCTTACATTCTAATAATATTCTTTTGTTTCCTGTCAAAACAAAGATTAGGATTTGCTAATAACTTATTGTTATAGTACTTAGGTTTGAGAGTTGCATTTTGCCAAATAAAAATAATAACCTTTGCTTCGAAAATATGGAGAACAACAGGTGACTCAAAACTCCTACCTCCTATCAATTATTATGAATTTAATGTTTTCCTGAAAAATGAAGAATATTGCCTAGAGGAAAGAAAACATTGCCACGAAAAAAACACCCATGCATTGACTACTTTCTAGACCATGCCAACCTGAAAGAGATCAAGAGCCACATGAAATCTACAAGAAAACTTTTGTTTAGCTGTCTTTTCTTTACAAACCATATCTACCATTTCTAAGAAAAGCTTCCTTCTTTGGCCATTAACAAGGTTACATTCTAGCCATCCTTCCCCATGTTCTCATTATTAGTTACCAATTTTGCAATATCTAAATCACATTTATTTCCACAAAAATTAACTTTAAAATGGAAGAATTCAACACAAGGAATTCGAGTACATAACTTTTTTTTCATTCACTCAGTCATTGGCTATGCGCAATAACACATGGCAAAGGCACGACAAAGCAAGCCTAATAAAGTTCTAACAAAATTGAGGACGAAGACCACAAAATGCTATTTCTTGAACAACTGATAACAGAAAAAACCAAAAACGCACATACCTCTCTGTTAATGATGAAGTAATCTTGCCCCATTGTTTAAGTATGCAAACTTTTTGTCATTATAAATCCAACTTGTACCTTAGCTACATAAAAAAAAAAAAAAAAAACCCTTAGATGGTTAATTAATAAAATAAATACTAATAAAGATTAGTTTTATAATTGAATGATAAATAATTATCAGTTATAACTATAAAATTAAACGAACTTGCACTCTTTTACATAGAATATTTTTCATATTAAAAGGAACATTTCTCCAATTTGAATTTGTAAATGGTACAAATTTTCGAACTTCAATTCTTGAGATTGAAGACAATGTAACATATCATTTTTCTATAAATTGATCTTCTGCATTAAATTTGACTTTAATATCATAATCACTATCCATGGTAATGCTCTTTATTTAGTAGGACCTTTATTTCTTTTTGATTCTTGTGGCTTTTCCAAATGAGTAGTAGTTAAATCTATGTCATAATAGTTAATCTACTGCCACAACAATTTAAAAATGCAAAAAGAAGAAAAAATAGTATTACATATATCAAATACTAAATGTTAAGCAAAAAAATTATTTTAGCTATTGAAGTGAATAAAATAAAAGTTAAAAGCATAAGATCTTACTAATAACCTTTTTTTCAATTTTCATGTTCTATTAAAAAAATGCAACATATAAATCTTTTACAAGTATTTGTTAAAAGAAGTACAAGAAAATGATATGAAAAAAGAAAAAAAATGTATGTAACAAGGAAAGAAACAAATCAAAACAATAAACTTTAAGTACAATATTTAACATCATCGTAAAGTTTAAAGAGAGCAATGAGGCAAAACAAAACAATAAAATACTAAAAGACACCAAAAAAATTTACACTAGCATATCATCATTACTCTCTCCAACGTTTGTAACTTTTACATTTCCAATGTTGAAATATCTTTTTGCCCACAAATTATATCGACATTCTTATTATACAAATCCAAATCATAACGTTCTCATAGTGATGCCTTAAGTAAGACATACTAATTAGATGTATCATTTTCTCTCTAATAAATGCTTGTTTTGCTTGTGATACAAGAATAAAAAGCTTTATCTCATGTTGATTTTGATTTGGTGTAAATTAACGAGTGTAAAATCGTCTTCAACCTCACACTATGCCTTTTGTTTGCCTAATCATGCTTGAATATTGGAATTTGAAACTTGTGATAATCAAGTAAAATGATCTCTCTTATTACCCTATAATAAGAAACACACCAACAACTTATACGGTGCTTACATATACAATTGTTAATTATGCTTGCATGTATATGATACATGCTTAATCATCCTTTCACATATATTTCATCTTTTCTAACAATGGTATTAAAGCTTAAAAGCTCCTTACATGTTGATTCTTGAGCAAAAATCATGTTTTTCCTTTATTTTCTCATTATTATCAAACATGGATGGCTTTGCTTCTTGTTTTTTGGCTTAAAAATGAGATTTTCATCCCAAATACTTTTTTGCATGTCTTGGCTAACATAAAGACAGAAATTTTCATGTCATTCTAAAAGGATTGAACGATCATCATATGATGATATAAATATCCTTGCTATGATTGAGTTGTAAGTTGTAACATACATGCTTTTATGTATGTGTTTGTTCTTGAGAGATCATTTACTCATGGTTGCTGCATGTGTATGGTTTAGCCATCAATATTCTTTGTGAAAAGATTGTATTTCATTTTACTCTAATGGTATTAGATGTGTTTTATGTGATTATGAATCCATGGTTAATGGTTATTACATGAGATATGATAAGAACTACATGCATACACTCTTTTTGGCTTAAAATTGAAAATTACACAAAGTTGGTTTTGTTTGTTTTTCCCCTCTTTTTCATTTTTGGCCAAGCTAAAAATTTGTCAAAATATTTTCCTTTTCATTCATGCTTTGTTAATTTACATGAGAAAGTGTTTCTCTAAAATATGCACATATATTTTAGTTGAAAATGATTTTGCATTTTTTAAAATCTTTTTTGTTTGACTTAATATGCTAAATTAATATACTTTATATGATTAGTGTATTTTATGGGTGATCTCTATGTAATGTGCAAATGGTACATGTGTTCATGAGATGAATTGGTTTTTTCCATGTTGATGATAATATTTTAAATAACATTTAATTTGATTAAATGATTTCATTTTGAAAAGTTTTCAAATAATGATGAAATATGACAAACTTTTTCTTTGAAAAGAGTTTTGAAATGATTTTAAAATAATTTCTTTCTCAAACAAGCAAATTCATTTTTTTTTATATCATGCATGTCATTTATGAAATCATAAGTAATGATGTTAAAATATTATTAATTTATTTTGGGTGAATAATACCCTTCTGTCATCGTTACCTTAAAATGCAATTGTTGCATGCCCTTTAACTTTTAAAAGATTACTACATGCAAGAAAATAATTATTCATAAACTAATGAGTATAATATATATATATATATATATATATGTTTTAAATTCATACTTTAAAATTGTCTATTTTATATGGTATAAATAAATTAATATTTATTATGTGATGGGTGAATATTAATTAGAGGGTTGATCATTGGTGCCATTTAATTTTTAAAAAATATTCAAAAAGCTTGTTATATATTTTTTTTATTGAAAGGGAATGTAATAATTAGATTTTGTTTATTTATGCCTTTATTTATCTTAATCTGACTTTCATGCCTAATATTGAATTTGTAATTGTATCGATTGGATGAAAACTTGAAGAGTATTCAGATGATGATTTCGTTAAAGATATATAATTAGGGTAAATAATTTGCGTTTTATACGTATTCTCAAAACCCCACAATCAACTTGTATGCTCTAATTTGTGCATATAAATGATACGTACGTGATATGCGAGGGATATTAAAATTGATTAAAGTTAAATCTAAAACTTCCATAACAAAATTATTAAATCCAAACCTCACATAATGAGATGACTAAGAATTCTTTGATATAAATCTAAATATCCTAAGATTTTTATTATGTGAGAGATATGACCCTTATGTAATAGAATCAAGTTCAACTTGTTCTTGGATGGATATTTTCATTTTTCCAAGATTCTATTAGTCGAGGATAAGATGAAAATGCTATCTTAAGAAAGTATAATGGTTTGGATTTAACTAGCCTAAGATACAATAATTTTTATAATATAAGGTATTTAAAGTTAGAGTAAAGAATATAAATCAAGCCTTATATAGTGATATAAAAGAAAAATGGTTTCCTACTTGTTAAAATTAATTGGCCAAAATTTTTATTATGTGAGGTTAATTAAATTTAATAAGAAATTGATTCTCTACTGTAAAATTTAATCTAATGAAAATTTTCGAATCCTATCCAAAGAAGCATAGGATTTCAATAAAATATTGGAGCTAATTTAATTATACTTTAAAAAGATTTAAAAATATACACAAGGCACTAATGAATATTTTATTTTCTTTATAGTTTCATCTTAATTGTAATATCTAAAAAAAATAATGGCCAACAATATGCTTTTGGGGATAATGTACAATAATATCTTAATTGGATCAAATTTTAAGAATTGGCTTTAAAATCTTAGAATTATTCTAGACTTCAAAACATATGTTTATGTCTTAGAAGTAACTTTACCATTTAATATTGAATCTAATGCTCCACAACAAAAACGTGAAGTATTTGAAAAATGGCATGAGGATAATAAAAAGGCTCGAGGTTAAATGTTAAGCTTAATGAATGAGGATAAGAGAAGGGCTCAAGTTTAATGAAAATGAATGTTTAATATATTTTGGAAATATTTTAGCCAGTAAAGCTATAACTACAAATAGTTTGCATGTCTTAGAAATGAATGATTATGGATGATTATGGCTCAATTAGTACCATTTCAAAACAAAAGAATTTCATATGAAACAAATTCTAAAATTTTATGGCATCATAGATTATGTCATATAGGAGAAAAAAGATTAATTAAGTTTGGAGAAAATGGAATTCCAAGCTAATTGGGTTCTGAACTTTATTTAACTTGTGAATTATGTTTTCGAGATAAAATGACCAAGTTTCCTCTTAAAAATGAAGAAGAACGAGCTAAAAAATTGTTGGAACTCATATATAAGTATAAATTTTCAAGAATTTTTAAAAAATAATAGAATCATCATACAAGTAAACTCTCTATATCCATTATAACTTAATGTTGTATTAGAAAAGAGGAATCATATGCTAATAAAAAACGAACGTGTAATGTGCCTTATACTTTAGTTGTAAATAGCTTAATGTATGTAGTGCTATGTGCAAGACTTAAGATAGCTTATGTTGTAAGTGTTATCAGTAGATATGTAAAACCAATACCTTAAGCCCTAGGAAAATTTGGACTTTTTATATTTAGACTATATTTTCATGCAAGTACATATTTTATAATTAGTTGACATTTAATTAAGATTTTTATTTTATTTTATTTATTTGAAAGATTTAAATATAGAAAAAAAAAGGGTTAAGTGTTTTATGAAATTAAAAGATGGGGAATTAAATGATATTTGCCATAATTTTATAACACATTTCTTCTTCTTCTTCTTCTTTCCTCCCCGCCCATAAAAACCCATTCTATTTTCTCTCTCTTCTTTCCCCATTTTCCTCATCTCTTCTTTCTAAAATTTTAACATTTCAACTATGTTCTTATGAAATCAATCTTTCAAAATCATTACTCAAACATTTAGCTTCATAAATCCTTAGAAAAATTAAAGAAAATACTTGATTTTAGTTACAATTTTTTAAGTCAAAGTATATAAATTTTCAAGCAATCAAAACTCAAATACTGAAGTTTTACTGTAAAAAATTTGTTTTCATCACTTGCATAGAGCTTAGGTATGTATTTTCTAATCCTAAATTATATTAATTTCAATTTTCTTTGGGAATTTATGATATTTATGTAAATTGATATTTTAAGTTATTGTTTAGTTTTAGGATTGTATTTAATTATGATATTGAAAATTGATAATGAAGTGGTGAGAATGAGAAGACCTTGCCATGGGATTTCATTATACAAAAATCGATTAAATGGTTAGAATTTTTGGTGTTGAATTAAATTTTTTAGGTTTTTGTTTATATTAAGTTGAATTCTAAATTAAAGATATTTTAAAATTCTGAATTAGGGGCATTTTAAGGCTTAATTTAAGTTTAGATGTTTGTATTTGAGGTTTAAGAACTAGGTTTAAGTTATAGTCTTAAATCAATTTGATTTGGGTCAAATTTAAACTTGATAGGGAATAAAATTAATTTCCATTAATTTTAACTACCCTATAGTTTTCATAGTTTTATTAAAAATAGAAACACTTTTAAGCAAATCTTATTAGAAATAAAATTATAATATTCTTAAAAAACTTTCCAACGAGTGTTTATATGTTTAATTTGGAGTTCAATTGTTATGTAAAAAATACCTATCTCTTATTTTTTATTGTGTAAATCTTCGAACTAATGTCGCAACGTTGAGATTTGGCGTTGTAATGTTGAAGTTTCTATTTCTAAAATCTTGATTTTACTGCAATATATTACTGTAGCATATTTACCGTAGCGCATTAAGTGTTCGAAACTTAGAGCTATAGCATTGAGTAATTTGTTCTTTAGTTTTTTAAGTTACTTTTACACTCCAAAACGACTTCTAAATTGAATTATTCAAAAACTATTGAAAAGTTTAGAAAATTTAGTTTATTTTCTAAAGAAAAGAGTTTTCAAAATTTTATCCTGATAATTTTTAAAATTACCAAACTATTGTTAAAGGCCAATTTTGACTAAAAGTTTTACTAGTTGCTATAAATTATTATGCATTGATTCAAACCTTAATCGATAGATAAATTTAAGGATCTATATTTATCATGTATATATATTTTATATTGAGATAAATGAGCATTTTGTTAGAGTTTAATTTTTAATAAAAATATATATTTTATTATTTAGTACCAACCACTTCGGGAGGAGACCCAAATTAATACAAAAACTAATAGAAAAGCGTACACTTTTTCTTAAATAGTGAGTGAATAGTAGTAATATTTAATGCATTAGGTAACTATTTTAAATTTTATACTTTTATTTTATCAAATTATTTTAAATTTTTTTGAGTTATTGGAATACTAAGTTAGCATATATATAATTTGATATAACAGGCCTGTGGATTACATGTTCATTATTATTTTATATGCTTTTAATTATGCTTTATTGAAATGAATCACTAGTGGCCTTAAGTGTATAATTTTATAAACTAATTTTTATAAACTAAAATATAAATTAATTTTAAATAAATTTTTTTATAATTTAAAAGATACATAATTTTTATTATATTGAACCTTACTAGTAGTTTTAAATATCTATTCCAATCAAGGTGACAACTTGAGAAGGAACAGGCAACTCGAACTTTTATAAAAAATCCAAACACATGCCTAGACTTTTATTTTATAAGATTATATACTATCCATTACATGAATAGTTTTAAAAAATAAATGTAAAATTTGTATAGTAATAATCATAGTTTAATAAATTATTTTTATATCTTAATACCTTCAAACTTGACGAATTTTGTATTGTTAATTCTTTACTTACTGTGAAGATCTTATACTCACCCGCTATCTTTTTACCACTTTTAGGATAGGTCAAAAATTTATTTCCTTGCTATGATGGTCACTAAATTTGTCAATGCATTACTTTAAGTATAAATTCTTTAACTTATCTTATGTTTTTGGGGTTTAGTGACAAAATATTTATATAATATATTTTGAATATTTTATATTGTATAGTGTTAGCAGACAGGTACATATATGCAGTAGAAAATATACAAAATATACAGTTTATTTTCTAAAATCCATGTGATAAATTTTAGTGTTATCATATGTATATAATACAGCATAATAAATACCTACATATCTCTAGTTAGATGATTTTGTCAAAATATGAACATAAATCAATCAATTCTACATCTTTATAGCATCCACACGATCAAGAATTTAAGTCGCAGTGTTAATTTTTATGATTTAAGCGTATGATATTTTATACATTCTTGTTTACTAAAAATAAGAATGCAAAAAAAAAAAAAATCCTAGACATATCTCTAAGACGCAAATAATATATATTTATATTGTTATTTTACATCTTTAATTTTGATTCAAACTATTTAATTAGGTTTTCTTATAAAACTCAATTTTATTTAGTACAGTAGACGCTAATAAAATTTAGTCTAATATTTACATAATGGGCTTAATTAAGATCAATACTTAAATAATTCAATAAATCCTAAACATATTTAAGATTCTCTTTCTCTTTCTTTATATATATATATATTATTCTATATTTAATGTACGACTTAATAGGTTTTCATAATATTAATACTAATATTAAAATCTAATTTTGAGTATTACAAGTAATGAGTAATATCTAGCAATACATCATAACTACTCAAGTGACAAGAATATCAATAATTTGACATTACCTTATCCATGACTAATGTTATCGTATAATTCAATTCTTTTGTCCTACATATTTTAATTGAACACAAGATATAGAACGTATCATTTTATATATTTCAATTTTATATTTTTTTTGGTATTTTAAGTAGTTTATCAAATGAAATTAATATCGCATATTATCTTATTTGAATATGATCATAAATTTTTAAAATCTCACTCGTTCAAAAAGTCTAGTATATCATTTCTATTATAAAAGAGGGACAAATCTTATTTTTATATCTTATTACATATGACGTTTAAAAATATCAAAATATACCATTCTATCTATTGAAAACTATAGAAATTTCAAGTTTAATAATCATATACACTATTGTTACTATAAAAATCATTTATGATATTCATATAATGATTCATATAACGTTCTTATGATGAATCGGTCTAATACAATTAATTCACTAACTTGTACTTATGTATTGACTTGATATCTCATATTATAATACACATATGTTGTTATCAATCACTACACATATTAATTTCATACATTTTTATTACTATATTTATAATAATGCTTAACTAGATATATTTAAAAACAATATCAAATTAATTAAACTTACTATTTTAATGATATTATTACATTTATTAAATATACAAATATATAATAATCAAATAATCAAATGATATATATATATATATAAATAAAAAAAATCATAATATAAATATACTAAATATTTAAAATACTATTAAATTTAGAGTATATACCAATATATAATTAAATGTTATTTAAATTTGGATATTTTGAAATTGTATAAACTTTCAAGTTATATGAAATTTATGAGATAAGATGAATATTTTGTATTTTGATAAAAATATCTTCATATATAAGTGTGTGTGTGTGTGCACGTACCTGTGTTTTATAGATGTCAATATATGTATGATACTTAAGAGCTTTACAAACTCTCGTGGAACATTCCATATTAATAAAGTGTAACTTGAGAGTACGCGACAGTTGTCACGTAGTAATTTTTTAGTTGAGCGTGACAAAATATTAGGCCAATATAGGAAAGAAAAATTAATCAGCTATAAAATTGATCTTTAAATATTTAAGAAGAACTAAAGATCTGATTTTGAGTTATAGATGTACACAACTAAATATTTAGGGATACTAAGATTTTAATTTTTAATCAGATATTGATGATAAAAAAATTCTATGTTGGGTTTGTTTTTAAATGTAATAAAAGTGCTATTAATTGAAAGAGTTCTAAACAAAGATCTATAGTAGACTCTACTACAAAAACCAAATACATTGATGTTAGAAGTGGAAAAAAAGGTTGTTGAGATGCATAAGTTCTTATCTAAATTAAGTGTGGTTTCAAATATGGCTTATTTGATCACAATGTTCTATAAGAATATTAGAGCTATTGCATAAGCAAAAAAACAAAGAGCACACTAAAAATATAAGCATGTTTAGCAATAATATTATATTTTAAAAGAATTTGCTAAAGTTAGAGAGATTATAATTCAAAAAACACAATCAGTACAAAAGAAAAGTTGATTTATTCACTAAGATGATGACACAAAAGCAATTGAATCATCATCTTGAAAAAATGGATATGAGATACAACAATAAATGAATTTAATATAATTGAGTGTTTGTTTGTATATGTTCTAGAAACTATTTGTGTTACTAGTTTCAAAAGCATTTTATCTTGTACTAATAAAAAAAAAGAGTTCTTTAATTCTTATGCGTATATTGCTTCCTTTACTTTATCATATATTTAAATAAAGTATGTATATAAATTGTCTAAATTAGTCATTTAATAAGTAAATGATTTATTGGAAGGTCCATTGTAGAAACAATATTAAGTAAACAATAATATCATAAAGTAAGAATATTGATTGCTTCCAAAAAGATATCACGAGCTGATATGGGTACAGATGATGATGATACTCATATCACTGCGACATTAGTATAGATTAACAATTAGTGAACTTTTTGTCAAACGTGACTAAATAGCTACAAATTATGTAATATTATATGTAGTCAATGACTTATCGCCTAATTATACTAGTGTATGATGTAGTCTTTTGATTTAAAATATCGTGGTTGGATCTAATATGGATATATATGTTTTATATGATGTATAAATATAAAATAAAATTAAGTTGTATTTAGTAATAATTTTATAATCTCACAATTTTGTTAAGTATTTCATATCTTTACTTTAAAGAGAGTTTATTCCTTTAATGGTCATAATCAAGTTCAAATGAACCAACCAAAAAATCAAAAATAAAAATACAACTATTAATATTTATTCTACAAAGATATTTATTGTTTCTTTTTAGACGGTGCCTTCTAAGCATATGACATTGATAATGATTATTAACATTTGATGGCCATTAAAGGATGGTAGGAGCATATAAATTTATTTGTAACTTTAGGTTCATGATATTTTATAAATTTAATATTTTTTGTTCTAATTTAATAGTTGATATTCAAAATTTAGGTCTTGGAAATATATAAACATATTCAAAACTTTAAGTTCATATATGATTTATAAATTTAAAACTTTAGGTTTTATTTTAAGAATTAATGTATGGAACTTTAAGTTTTAATTAAAAAATCATATAAGATATTTACAAAATTAAATACAAAATAATGACTTAACGCGTAGAAATATATTGTTTGTTTTAATTTATATACAAACTTAATAAATTAATGGAAATTATTTTTTCTTTTGTTAATCTTGCATTATTATACTAATTAATATAATCAATCATTTAATTTAATATAAACTAATTATTCTAAATAGTCATTAATTTATTTTAACTAATTTTTATTATTTTATTTAAGTAATTTTTTAATTAATAAAAAAGTGAGATTAATTACACACATATTATAATATAAAAATTGAGAAGCAAATCGAGGATTGGGGATTGTCTTCATTATTGTCCTAGTTTTTTCAAATTTGAAAATGATTTGGTCTCTGATTTTCATCCCAAGTGGAGTGGGCCCCACAAGTCTGAGTCATCTTAATGTACAGGATTTGTGCTGATAAGGTGTTGTACATATTCAGTTAAAGTATAAATAATAGATAAAATAGGGATGCAAATAATATTTAACTATTAGTTCCATGAGTAAATAAAGCAGAATGGAGAAGGATGAGTGATATTTGACATTTTTGGACTATTGTGCAAAACAGAATAGATTTGAGGAGATTGAAGCATGAGATTTTCTATCTCACAAGATGGTGTATATATACTAGTTTATGCCGCCACATCACCAGTCAAAATTAATCACATTATTTTTTACAAGCTTAATACATTTATAAAACAAGAGGGAAGTTAATTTGGCCAATGAGAATAGGTGGTGGAATCCACAAATTGTTATCCAACACTTGTAACAGGAAGTTCATATATCTTATAAAAGAATTAATAATTTCTCATATTTTTCAATAATAAAAACCGAAACAAAGTAAATTTAATTAATTATTTATTTAATAAAACTAGCATTATCTAATACTTTTGGTGGAGATTTTAACTCTCCCATTGCTTTATCCATGCCTAATTTGATGGTCAAAGATACAACGGTGGTGTATATTGATAATGGTGTAGGAATTTCCTTGGTCTGGTGCAAGCTAGTCTTGAACACAACTGGAGTTCGATTACCTCTGCAATCAAACAGCAAAAACAGCTGAACACAAGGACAGCACAAGAGAGGTTAATACAATCCAACGGCCAGGATTTGATCAATGGACTTCAGCTCACAAACGAAAAACCCTAGCTATTTAAAATCCCTTAACATCGCCAACATGTTTAGCAGACTCTAGGGGCAACTTCCCGTACTCTCATTGCAGATCTGCTCTTGTAACAAAACAAAGTACTTTAGCGCTTGAACTCTCGCTTTTATCTCTATTTGTGCGTAATTTGTTTTGATGTGATTATTTTTTCTGTTGTTTGAGCAGAAATGAAGGTGATCGCCGCATACTTGCTTGCGGTTTTGGGAGGCAACACAGACCCATCAGCCGATGACTTGAAACATATTCTCGGGTCAGGTATTTTTTATTAATAATTCTTATAACCCAGATCGTTAATTGCTTCTTCTAGGTCAGCACTGATTCTATTGATGTTTCTTCCTGAAAAACAGCATAGAGGTATTTGAGGCGGGCGAGGAATATAATATTTGTTGGGCTTTATGACAGCTTATAATAGGTTGTGGATTTTTTAGTATCTTAAATTGAGCTTGTTCTCATGGAAAGAAGCATTTGTAAATTGCTTGTATTATGGAATTTTAACATTCCGTTATTAGCATGGAACACAGTCAAATGGCAGTGGTGACTGAAATGTCTGTTGGTGAAAATGGTTAAGGAGGAAAATAATCACTACACTTCTCCAATTTTTGCTTTTCTCAAATTTCCGGAATTGTTTCCTTGAAACTGAACCGATTTTGTGTTGACACCTAATTTTCTCTTTTGTCTGTTATCCAAAATATTTTCCTTGAAACTGGAGCTGGAGCTGATATTGTGTTGAGACTCAACGATATGTTTGGGTTAAGGTTCTGTAGATTGTAATCACAAAATGTCAAATATTAGTGTAAAAGTGGTGTATCTATTAAAAATAAACACTTTTTCAGTTGTATTTTTAAAAGTTTAGTGGAAGCACAACATTACCTACTGAATGAGAACGATGTTTCAGTTCAAAGGAAAGGGTGTTTGAGTTCCCCTTTAGGAGGATTGTTTTGCAGCTGTATTGAATTTTTGGGTGATTTGGTTTTGCAGTTGGAGCTGATGCTGATGAGGACAGAATATCCTTTCTCCTGTCCGAGGTTAAAGGAAAGGATGTCGCTGAGTTAATTGCATCTGGAAGAGAGAAGTTGGCATCAGTGCCTTCTGGTGGTGGTATTGCTATTGCTGCCACTGCAGGTGCTGCTGCAGGTGGTGATGCGGATGCTCCTGCTGCTGCTGAGTCTAAGAAAGAGGAGAAGGTGGAAGAGAAGGAAGAATCTGATGATGTAAGATTTATTTTATTAAATTGATAATTTAAGTTTGAAATAATTTATTTTTTTAAATGATAGCATGTTGAATGTGAGAGTTATTTGTCTTAGCATGTTCATGAATTTTTGCCTGACTTTTGTTGCAGGACATGGGCTTCAGCCTCTTCGACTAAGTTCAGGACGTTTGTTTTTCTGTATGAAATTTTCTTCTATTTGGTTATTACTGCTTTTATTTGAATATCACAAGTCTTTGGTATGTAGTTGAATATGGTCTTACTGTTCCAGAGATCGATGGAGCCCTTGGAATTTTTGTTTAGTTAATGAAGTGAGGTCAAACATTTCATCGATAATTGTTTTCCTTTTAGTATGATACCCAGTATGTTTGAGTGTTAATAGAGTACTTCAATTGCTTGTTGGACTTCTTGATAACATGTCAACTTGCCATCCAAGGCAATTGGATTGAGATATTTGCCAACTCTTTTTATTTGTCTCCAAAGCCAATAAGGTTTTCTTTGGATATTCAAGTTTGCATGCTATGGCACCACGAACAATTCCAGGCACATATACCAAGTCGGGTTAATCTGTCAAACCTTCAGGCATTCCATTTTGTAAGTGTTTCAAGTTGACCAACTTCAGGTAATTCCTATACATTCGCACTGTCTAAAGTTTGGAGGTTATATAACACGCACAAGACTTTGACGGACAAATTAAGTATCTCAAATGTATTAATCTTCCAATTTCTTTTAGGTGGCATGCTTACACCATGTATATTTAACTCCCTCAAAAATTTCAATTCACCGCATAATTTTGGTAGGAGTTAAACGTAAAGTAAGAGACTGCAGAACTCTATGGCTTCAAAAACAGAGATAGGAGGTGAACCCTCCTCTCCAAACATGAACGTAGAATGATGTTATGAGAGTCTATCAATGGCTGCTCAAGATCATAGGGAGGAAATTGGTCGAACTTAACTTTTTCTTACTATTGATATTAAGAAAAAGCTGTCACCTAGCAGTCAAAATACTCTGCCCGGCTATATCTTTATTCTGTTTCCAAGTAAGCTAACCTTGACTTGAGCCTTGCACATTTGAACTAATTACTTGACTTGTTTGGAAATTTTTTTTTAAGTTAGTCAATTTTTTGACTGAAAAATATTTATGTTGATTTACTGTTTACTAAAGTAACTAAACTTACCCATTTTTTAGCAAAAATTCTCCTAATAACCAAAACACTGAAATATGTTTACTCAAACTGGGCGTTTTGAAGATGGTTAAATTGAAAAAAATTCAAGCTTTGTTAAATTTTGGTTTTGAAGAACATTTTCATTCAAAACCAATATGCTTAGTCTGATGAAAAAAAATATGTACATATAACATCAACTGTTTTTGAGAAGTTTCTCAATTTTTATTATTAAAAGTTCGGGTCAAATGATTGATAATGAGTACAGCTTTCAGATTTCTTTTGATGCCAATATAATTATTTTGATAATGAGAATATTATTATTACTACATATGTTGGTAGTAATGATTTAAGAAATTTAATGTGCTTCTTTGTTTGTCGATGAGAAAAATTCTACTGTTCAAGATTTTTTTTGATGTTAAAAGACTATTTTACCTTATTGGAAAAAGCCTAAATTTTGACCTGCTAAAGATAGAGTTTTGTGAACTTTTAAAACAAATTAAATTATCTAAAATATTCTCATTTGATTTAAAAAGCTTTACATCATTTATTTAGTAATATGACTTTAAAAAATTTATCTATTGAAATAATTATACTAAAAAATATAATTGATATTAATCAATAATTTTTATTATAATTCCTACTTATTAATCAATGTTGTAGCAACAAGTTAGGATAGAGATTAGTTGACTCCTATGCTTGTGCACTCCATTTGTGCAGAGTAAAGGCAAACCGATCTCTTAATTCCAAAGAAATTGCTTTGCTTTGCTTTGCTTTGCACCAGTTGTTTGTTTCTTTCTAAAATCAGCTGGCTGTTTGAAATAGTGAGCACTTCATTTTTGTACTTGAAAAGTTTCTTCTATTTCTATACCTAATTACCTTAACTACCTAAACCTGTTGAGATATGTAAACTGAGTACTTAACTTGTCATCCAAGCTACCACTAATACTAGTATCACAGCACAACAGAAACAAAACAAGTCACCAACTCAAAACAGTCTCAGATAAACAAGTTTAGTTCTAGTTCTAGTTCTTGTTCTTGTTCTCGTTCTGGTAAATTTCATTCAATATAACCTTCTTTGATAACCAAGCTGACAAGGCAAACCAGCTCTCTATTTCTCGAATCTCCTCCAGTTCTCATATTCCAGAAATGCTCTCTCCATCTGGCCATTAAAATAAAATCATATGAATAAATATAATTTACTTTTATGAAGGAGGTGAAATTAAAACAAAAGTGTCTCAAATAAGCATATAACCGTACAAATGTGATTAAGAGTCTCGTGCAAAGTCCGGTACTCCTCTCTTATCCTTTGAAATAATTCAAGGCACCTAAAATGTAATAGGCTTTCAGTTGAAATTAAAATTTATTGTAAAGGAAAAGGTACTCAACTCTCACAGTACTGATTGCCCTAGGAAAAAAAAGACAAGTATAAAATGGAAAGAGGAAAGGAAGGACAGTAAGTACTAATACAGCATAAGAACTAATCCATCTGGATAATATCTAGCTCTCAAGATGTTGGTAATTTGGTTAAAGGATGAAAGAGATATGCCATCCATCATCTTACAACTAGATATTTGGCTTCAAATATAATTTTTCTTGACCATCTATGCTTTTCCCACAATAAATATCGCCCTCATATCTATATATATATATATATATATATATGCAAGTTCGCACATCCAAATTATGTGAAGAAGTAAAACATATTAGGTAAGTAATGACATGTATGTTTTGTCAAAGTGTGTGCACGTATAAGACTAAGACGATGCGGTGGAAATCAATGAAATCCAAAGGTGCCCACACTAGCAGTTTATGATCCTTCTGAAGGCCCAAGGGCAGCTGTCTATCTGGATTTTAGTTGGGCAATATAGAATCTGCTTGCTTTTACGGGTAGTCCATGTAGCAAAGGAGTATTCAGTAATGCAGTAATTTCATTGGGATTTGTATAAAACAACAGATTGGTTGCATTTTTGCACTTCTAGCAAGCTAATATTGCATTGTTCACCTGAACATGTTTTGCTCTTTCCATGTTTGTGAACTCAGTCTATAGGTGCATGGAGAAGAGAACGCCAATTAATTAGTCTTTTCTCTTCATACCATCTTTATGAACGTAGACACTCACATCCCATAAAAATCTTTGGTATCATGTGTAACTGTTTGTCTGTTTCTTTATTCATTCTGCAGCACTAGAATTTCACCACTTATATTCATAGGAGTACTGAAATGATTTATGAATTAGAATTCTAGAATCTAACTGGCCGCACACTATTAAATCTGAATATGACATCCCAGGACAAGATTCAGATAGTTCAAATCTCTCTGCTTAAATCGCCTTCAAGTATATAACCTTATAAATTTCCAAATAATAACTGTGCTGAAATCATTTTGGAAAACATGACTAACAGTTGGCCTAGTACTATAAAATTCCGACAGAAGTTCCTTTAGGGGCATTAAGAAGGCCTGTTAATACACAAAATCTGTTCAATTACTTCAATCATTCTAGCATTACTTCCATAACTATATCATGCATTCCAATTGAATTGAGCACGATTACTATAGTAGAGAAAATGTTTGTTTTCTAAATTTAGAATAATAATTAAGGACAGATACTCAGTAAGAACTAATTCCAACGATCTGAATCTATCTTAAGAGATATGGGTTTTGTAAATTTGGTTCAAAGAAAGACGATGTGAAATATAAACTACCACCAGTCAAATTTGATTACCCAACACTTCTAACATAAGACAAAAACAGAAAGAAAGAAAAAAATGCTGAAAAACCAAAGTGATGAATCACAGAGACTTGTGCACGCACAAAGAGAGAGAGTCTATTATGTAAACACATGGTAATGCAATTTACTTTCTTGCTGATGAGAGAAGGGTACTTTGTAACTTGCCTTGTCCTTGTCATCACAGGCATGTCGAAGCTTGCGACAAGCAAGGGCCTTCCGGCAACCACCAATGATGTAGCTTCAAATGCAGCAATTATGAAGGAGATTCAATTTATTATGGCTAAAATAATTGCTTAAACAAGGAAGCATTCACTAAGTGAGCAAATTCCGTGGCAAAATGGCAAAGGATTGAAACTAGATATTTAAATATATCCAATTAATATGAGTTTCTATAAGGAGATTATATTTCATGAGTCTCAGTCTAGTTTAGAATCTTGTAACTTCTGTTTTCTTTTGCCGATAAGTCTTCTTGTTTTAGTTTTGTGTTTGTACTACATTTCTGCTAAGGTCTTTTATGAAATAAGGGAAATTATAATGAACAAACCACTTTGTAGTGTTTACATATCTTTTCAACCACAAGAAGTGAATTGCACCTCTATTCGCTATCAACTAACATTAAGAAGAAAGTGCATCTCATTTTCCAAAGCATACTTTTGCTCATGAGAAGAGACTAAAACATGTTGAAGGCATCAAGGGGACAAACAAAACACAGAAAAGCATTGAGGGACGATTATATCTTGACATAATTCATTAAAGAATACTCTTCTGGATAGAGCCAAACAACTTAAGACTTTGAGCAGTTGATCATAATAAGTGTTAATTAAATTCAGAAGATCAATTAAAAACTAAAAATCTGAAACTAATTGAATTTTAAGGGAATGAGTTATAAATACTTGGTTCCTATTGTTTTGAATGTATACCACACGCCAAATGCACACATGAAAATCAATAATAAATGTCTTGCAAAAATGATCATATTGTCGATATCTGCTGCATATTTATCTAAGTTGGAATATTTTCAGTAATAGTTCATGCATGCATATACATATAACACAAACTCTTTCCCAGCCAACGGTTCCACGTGCAAAAAAGCAACTGAATTGAAACAATATCCCTAATAAATGCTTCCCAATATTGCGGACTTGTGTCAAATACCCTGCACATATAACTAAAGTCGACATATTGCAACTAACAGCATGCAAAGAGGATATAAAATATATTAGATTGCTATACAAATTCAGATGGTAAACAAAAAAATTTTTTATCTTGAGCTACTTCCCCTGAATTGGTGAACAGAACTGATCAGCTGGTCATAGTCCACTGAAGTTTCAGTCCTGATGATGATTGACAAAATAACTAATGAGCTCAAAAATTCAGCAAAATTGAATCAGAATTGAAATATGAAAAAGCATACATATCATACAGGTGTGCGGCAAATTCTCTAATGGCAGTTTCAGCATCGTTCATGAACATGGGGGTCACTTCTGTAACAAATCGAGTGTTGTCTTCATTTTGTAGTGCTCTAACATTCTCAAAATGCTGGTCTGGTATGCCCTACAATTAAGAAGAAATATACTTAGAATAAAGAGAATTTACTCTTTTGAAATTATTGGATTTTTTGAACAAGTTAAATCACAGAACAGTTTACCACTTAAAAAAACTATAGTTTTTTTAAGCAGAAACCATGTAGCCAAATAATTGTAGTTGATAAGCAGAAGAAGGACATGCATGCATATATTAATGGAACCATAAAATCAAAATCAAGGATCCGATAACCAAACTTTAACCCAAAAAACCCTAAGCCGTCTACCTGAAACAGAGGAAGGGAATAATAAAGAAGTGTATAAGAAAGCACACGTTAGCAGAAGGAAGTGCATCAAGATATGCTTGTTCGAGCTGGAGTGGACGCTTAGCACGGGCCCGAGGTGCCGGGCCCACGATGGGCTCTGCGCGGTGCTCTGCAATGGAAATTTCGCTGCCGTTTTGAGGTTCCTCCATTGCTGTCGTTGACATCCAAGGTTCTGTTTTCCGTTAACAGAGCAGAGATATCGAGACCAAAGTTGGAAGCTTCCTAACTAACTACCAAAGATGTACAACAAATGTGTTTTGTTTGCGGAAAAATTTTTGATGGAATAATTTTATTATATTTTTATACAAAATGTAATATATATAATAAAATAATTTATTTAATAATAATAATAATAATAAAATTTATTTATTAATAATTAATAAAAAAATTAAAAAAATTTTATAAAATTTTTATTATATTAATTAAAAATATTTTTTAAATTAAATAATTTTATCGTATTATTATACGATAGAATCGTTGTATTTAAAATTTTATTTTTTTAAATTATCCATAAAAAAAATTTAAAATAAACGTATTAACATGTGTAATTTATTTTAATTCAATCTTTTCAACATGATGATTAGTTTAGTTATTTTTTTGGACATTTTACTTCTATATGATCACTTTTAATGAAGTATAAATTCAAATTTTATTTTATATTATCACGGCCCTAATTTTGTCTCAGCACAAAATACACCGACAACCAATATTCCAGCGAAGAAGTCAGCACGGAAATATGTTGTTTTGGACTTGAAAATCTTTGAAAAGTGAAACATACAAAAAAAGAGGTATCCCCGGCGTGCAAAGAAGCTGACACTGAATTTCTTTGCGAGATTGGGCCTATCTGCGAGCGCGCAATGGTGCAGTCGTTGCACGCTCGCGAGCAGTCGTTGCACGCTCGCGAGCAGTCGATCACCACTTTATTAATGCTTTGTTTCTGCATTATTTCAACAAATGCTAATCCTGCATAATATTTTTGAATGTTCAATTTCCTCACATGAACAATGAATTTGCTCATCTTCTAGAATCCAAATCACAAGATATTCCCCATCCAGTTTTTTGTAATGTCTCACAAGATATGATCCAGTTTTTAGTTCAGTTACTGCATATTGTCCAGAGACCACAATTTCATGTTGTAAAGCGTGAAAGGCATAAGGTGTGAGAATGTTTCGTCATGTTCTTCAATAGGCATGCACGTTTTGTAATCCCTTTTTTGGTTAAATTTTCGAGGTTGGCAATACACAAACCTTCAAAGATTTCCATGTAAATCATAAGAAACTCAATTGTGAAATCCCAACATGAATTGTGGAACTCAAAAAACTTGAGCAGCTTGAGCCTTACAACAATTCCTTAGGTGGAAAACTTCCCGTTGGATTACGAGATCGTACAAGTTTAGTGAACTTTGGCGCACCGCAAAATATGCTTGAAGGTGATCTCTCGGAGCTGAGATACTTATATCAACATGAATATTTGCATCTATTTGAAAACCAGTTTTCAGCGGAGAGTCCAGAGGAGTTTGCGAAGATGAAACTAGGACAAGACCAATTATAAAAAATAGTGTAACTACTAATTTTTCATTTCTTTATTGGACCCTTTTGACTAGACAAGAAAAGAAAATCATATCAAAAGAAGATGATAAAACCAATGATTTTACATGTATGTATGACTTTACGGGTTCCATGCAAATGACTTGATGATAACTTTACGTGGCAGAAGAAGAAGAGGAAAAAGAAAAGAGGAAAAAAAGAACGTGAAGAAGAAGAAGAAATGTGGCAGTAGAAGAAGAAGAAAAAACTTGCGTGCGACAACCACACGCTTGTAAATGGCCGCTTCCTTTGAGCCAAGAAACCCAATGCCGGATTCATCGTGCAACAACGCGACTTTTCCATTGCCCACAAAATGCATTTTCGGTTTCAAAGTTTTTCAAGTCCAAAGAAAAAAAATCCATAAAATCAAATAAAAATTTGATAGATTCAACAAATGCGCACATTAAGATAAAAGCAGTCATGTGAAAATATGAAATATTTTTTGAGTTTGCATATATTTAAAGCATTAGTAGTTGCGTGGGAGTAAAATTGATAAAAAAAATAACGAAATAGATCATCTTGGTAAGGTTAAATTAAAACAAATAAAACAAGATCATTTTAAAAATTCTCAATTTTAAAGTTTAAAATTATTTTCGGTCCATTCCAAAAATAACATTTAAATTTGGCTAAAAAAGACATAAATTTATCCAAAATACTCGTGTTTTATATTTTTTCATTTGTTTAAACTTATTTAGATGAGAAAAAAAAATTAAAACGGAAATAAGAAAAAAGAGAGAAAAAATTAATCTCATTTTGTACATCAAAGTCAGTGGAACGATTAGTATTATATTATAGTTTTCATTAATTATAGTATGTAGGTTTTTAGTGTAAATCTTGATATATTGTCAAGATTTTCAATGTCGAGGATCTTAATGTTTTGTCAAGAAATGCAATGAATTTCTCGTGGAATATCAAGAATCTTGGCCATTTGTCAAGAATTTCAATAATTTGTTAAGATTTTTAGTAATTTTGTTGAGATTTTTAGTATTTTTGGTGAGTTTTCTAGTAAAAACGTGTCCATGAGTTTTGTTACAATATTTTATAGATAAAATTTTACGAATATTAAATTGAAATAGCTACAAATGTTATTATACATATGAATAACTTGCTATTATAGTATATTGTAAAGGATAGTTAGTTAGTTCATCGGATGGTGCAAAGACTTACAATGGCAATAAGAGTAATATTTTAGGTCCAAAGAAATATTTTACAAACCTACTTTAGTATATCATAAAGTAATGTTCTAATCTTGGATGCCTCATCCTTTTTACCTATTAGACTTATAAATATATAAATTAATATGATGTGGATTATTTCACAGCGATCATTAGCAATGTCTCAAAATTTGGTGGGTTTATTACACTATTAATCATATTTGATTGGTGGCTTCCAATACAATCTATATAGTCAATCTTGTATGTGGAACAAATTGCTTTCATTAACTCATTTGCATCAAGTGGTAATAGCCAAGTTAGTTACACACTTCTTATAATACAAGATATGTTGCTTTCGTGTATAATTGATGCATATGAACAGGCCTCTCCACCATGATGGTTAAGATCCTTGTTATGAGCAATAAGGCTAAGTTAGTGCATGAGAAATGTAATTTGATGATACACTTCTAACATGTGAGCTAAGTGACATTCTTGATAAAGAAGAAAATAAGGATTGTTCTAATAATCTAAATGACGATGTCAAATTTTTATGTAGAGTCAATGAAACCTAATTATTATGAGAAAAAAGTGATTTATTCCCAAAAGATCGATTCTAACTCATGCCTCTAATTTTTCCTCCATTTATTATAACATCTAATGTATTCTCTAGTTTCAATGACAGTTTATTTTGCATATTGATTTGAGTTTGCTTGTAATGAGAAATAATTTTTAGTTTAAGATTAATAGGTTTACAACTAATCTTTATAAGGCTAGATAAGTGGATGATAGATGCAAAAATGATGTTTTCAAGCAACGTTGATATAGGATCATGAATGTTTTTAAGTAAGAAGGATTGATTTAAAGCATACTTGTTTTTTCAAATGAATTTGCTAATGGCATTGGCAAGTGATTTGCCAGCTCATTAGCTTAATAAAGGAAAATTTCAAGATTATAGTTGACTTTTCACACAAAAGTATCTAAGATGATATACAAAATTAATTTGATATGTTAATATCATATGACAAGATTTGGCATGCCAATGAATTTGTCCTTAAGTTAATATCAATCTTTCATAATCATATAACTTAGTACCACTATATTGTTATGTTTTAAAAAACATTAACATGATACAATACAGATGCAGATGATTGTTGATAATCATTTTTTATGGCATTAATTATTTGTATCAATCGTTTTTGATCATCAATTAACTAGTGATAGTAGTTTATGAGATTGTCTTAAAAGGTACATATCGTTGAACTCTATTTGTGATAGTTTTCAAAAATAGAAATGACCATATTTTTCCTTTAGCTTTTAGGATTTAGAATTCGAAAAATGATGACTCATGAAAGTGGTTTATGTAGAAGCTATAATATGTCAATGCAAACATTCTTTATATATGAATGACATGTAAGTATTATGCCTTTCCACTCTTTTAATCGACTTATTAAAAGCAATACAAATAGTTTTCAAGAAAATAGCACATGATATTTGTTCTTATCACATATCATGGAATATTAATGTAAAATGGCTAATGTTATAAAGATGAGGCCTGTAAGTTTATGATAATTTTCTTATAGCCATAAAGCATATCATATCAATGACTTTAGCAAGTAAATGTCAAAAATGTTGTTATTGTTGTTGTTGTTGTTGTTGTTGTTGTTATTTTAAATTAAAAAATTAGGGCAATTCAGGTGCGACCTATAGAGGAATAGGACTATTCCACTTGAATTGACTTACAAACAATTTAGGCAAATAACAAGTTAGCTTTCTCATAATCAAAAACCAAACATGAGTTAATATTCATTTTTTAAGTAAGTCTAAGCTAGTAAGGGGAACTAAAATCACATTTTGTTCTTTAAGATATGTTTGTATTAATCCCTATGTCAAGGACATAAAATGATTCACTTTATTCTTTCATTTCAAAATAGTAAGTGAGAAATTATTTTATCTCATAAAGTAAACCCGAATCACTACTTGCATGTGAAATTCCAACCATATACAATATTAGAAAAATATATATATTATCAATAACTTTCTTTCTCAAACTAAATGAGATAATAATGCCATAAAATTTTATATACCACTAGTAAGATGCCTGTTTCAGTCCAAATATAGATTTCCTTAACTTCCAAACTAAATTATTCTTATTTTCTATGGAAAAAACTTAGGCTAAGTCATATACACTTCTTTCTCTGAATCCATACTTAGGAATGTTCTTTTGACACCATTTGTTGTAGCTTTAAATCAAAATAAGCTATTAAAACTATAATAATTCTAAATTAGCCCTTTTAGATAATGTAGAGAAAGTTTCATGAAAATATATGCCTTCTTTTTGAGTGAAATCCTTGGCTATTAATTAGTCTTTATATCTTTTGGCATTACTATAAGTTTTTCTTTTAGTTTTATAAACCCATTTGCAACCAATTAGTACAACTCTTTCTTTGTAACTCAACAAGATTACAAACTTGATTTTTAGCCATTAATTTGATCACTTCATTAATGGCATTATATCAATGTTAGAATTAAAGTTATGACTTGTACTTTTAATTCATTTATTATAATAATATTTTTTATTTATAAAATTTATTTACATACAATATGGAGCATACATATATATATATATATATATATATAAGCCTTTGTTTATAAAGTATGTCATTTATATATTAGACATGAAATGTTAATACATAAAAATATAAATTACTAGTTTTTTATAAATAAAGATTTTTTCATAATCATTTATGAAATGGACATTTCACAATGTAAAATTATAGTTATTCTATTTCAAATGAATGATTTATCTTGATTATTAAAATAGAGACTTTAAATTAAAAAAACTAATATTTATTTGTTATAATTCAATTGAACTATTATGAAATGAGATTTAGTTAAATAATTTTGTTAATATTAATTTTCATAAATTTTAATAAATGTGATTAATCTTAATTTTCATTAAGTAATGAACTTACATTCATAACTTATGTTTTTTTAGTTATCGTGGAGTAAGTTCTATAATAGTATCAAAACCTTAATGATTTAAAGACATAATTTCATGAATCATAAGAAAATATATTTATAATACAGAATATATAAAAATGATGCTTACCTAAACTATTTGGTGGTACTTAATTATTTAAATTTGTGACCGTAGTTTATTTAACAAAATTATTTATTGCATGACAATAATATTTGTAAATTTATTTACAAGTGAAAGATTTGCTCATATTAAACTTTATTCACTTTAATCAATATTAACTAATTAATTAAATTAAATAAACAATAATGTGGAATAAATAAAGGAGTCCTCTGAATTTTAACGTGATTTGAATTTTTTAATCTTATATCTATAAGTTCATGTTTAAGAAAAAATAATTTACTAAGAAAAATAATGATTACAAGTACTAATAGATATAAACAAAATAAAGACTTTTTCTTTTATTTGCCACCGTAGTATTGAATTTTCTTAAATAGACTAATTCAGCGAGATCTCTTTATCTTAATGCGCTAAACTCTCTTCAACTTAATTTAGTAAAATTCCTTTATCAATTGCTTTTGAACTCCTTTCAACAAGTATAAGTCTTCTCCTAAAAAATCAATAAAAAAATATCTTGATAAATACTTAGAATCACACATTTTAAGTTTATAAAACTAGATATCACAGATTCAAAATATCCATCAAATTATTTTTTATTTTAGATAACAAGAATAATATAAAAATAATTTAAAAAATAAAAAGACAAGGAAACTAGAAAAACTTAAGGTAAAGAACACTTACTATGTTTTCTCTATGGCTCGCTTTCTTAGTAGCTGTATAAAATAAATATATAAAATAAAAACCTGACCTTAGTTTGTGTAGAGTTTGTTTATTAAATCAATGAGGAATGTAATTTCTTAATTAAGAAAAATTCTTTCCTAAATAAAATTTTTCTTCTTTCCTTTTTATTAACAAAATAAATTCCTGAATGAGTTTTTTAATTAATTATAAATATCAACATTCATAATATAACCAGGAAAACCTAAAATCTTTTTCCATGTGAACATAGTAATGTGTTTAATAATACAAAACTTAGCAATCTTTTTTTGGTATTTATTTAGCAAAATATTTTCAAAACCATTTATTAAAAGGATTCAACTCAAAATAACTATAATATGGAAACATGAAGCATAAAAAAATAACTGTTCTTCTTTAATGTAATGTGCTACAAAATATCACTCCCCCTAAACATGCATAAAAATATACTCAAAAAATACAAACACTCTGTTGAAATATATACTTCCCTTTTTTGCCACATAGTACCAAAACTACAAATGAACTACTCAAATAGAAAACAGAAATATAACCTAAACTGCACCAAAATCCATAACACAAAAATAGAATCCAACCAAAATGAAATATCAAGCAGTTGATATAATCTAGCAAGACACAAATACAAATAGAAAATTAAGCAAACATATTAAAAGAAAATTCAATTTAGCCACTACATAGCAAAGAAAATATATTAGTGGAGTAGGAGGAGCGGTGTAATGGTGTACAGAGGAAATAACTTTATACTTCTTGGTGGAGTAAAGTTGAGAGTTAACAGGAGTTTACTATTTAGAATCTTTCACTATAGTATCAGCTACTGAAATTACTATTATTGAAATAAGATCTATTATTGGCATTAGAGCTGGAGTAGCAGTGTGAGTCAAAGTAAAGGGAGCAGAAATAGGGTTTGTTGGGTTTAAAGGCTGAAGTAGTAAAGCTAAAAGAGTGGAAATCCTTTGAGACAGCAATAAATGTTTAATGTGTGCTAGGTACTGTATGGTATTTGTGAGCTACTTAATAACGGGTTGTTGTTTAGTTGCAATTTGTTTAAGTTATTTCTCCACCATTTTTCTTTAAGCATGATTAGTAGTGTTAGAAATGTGAACTTAATGTGGATGAAAACGACTAAAGTTAATCTTGTGTTAATGTATGAGCCTGTAAAAATTTCTTTAACGAGCCCAATATGCAAGGAGTAACTAATAGATTTTTAAACTTAGCTTTGATATTACGTTAGTCTATTAGCAGTCCATAAATCAAGAAAAGAAATTGTAAAACATTTTTCGTACCTTTACTTATTGCATGTGATATGACAACAGAGAATATATGCCTCCCTAAACCTATAGGCTATTATTTACCTATTGCAACCAGCAATTACCTAAAGCATTGAGAAATTGGGCTATAATGTAAAGTCAGTGACCAATTGATAATAGCTATAAAGTGCAGGACAAAATAAAAAGTGGTTAGAGAGGAGGTTCTCAAATTTGTCTTAATAAACCATGTCATAATAGTAACAATTAACTTAAATACCAAAACATCATCAGTTCTAGGAGGTATACTCATCAATTACTCCTTATCAAAGTCATCACAATCAAAATACTTATTAATCACACTAAAAGAAAAATTATATAAGTTTCTTATAACATAAACCTTGTAATGCCATAGGGAGTATCTAAACCTAATTTCAATTGAAAGATTGGTATAGAATTCATAAATAATGCATCAATATACTGAAACATTCTAGATATACTTCTTAACAATTTGCTTTCCATCAAAGCATCAACCACACTATAATCCCTATATTGTTCTAATTGCAACATCCTTTCACCAATTAATTTTCTTCCAATCATGATAGAACACAAGATTTGATTATCTTTGGTGAAAAATCAATCAGAATAGGTATAAGATACATCAATTGAAAATCAAGAATTATCTTTTTTTCTTTTTTGTTTTGAAATAGACGGTTTATCCTTTAAAGTATTTGGTATGGTTCTTAATTTTATTGGAACATCCATTGTCAACTCTGGCACCACCAAGATAGAAGGTGAAGGTGCTATATTGTCATCATCATCACACTCTAATAATCTAAGTTTAGGTGATGAAATCAACTAAGAAAAGGTTATAATCCTAACTATCTTCTTTTTCTTTTAATGAGAGAAGGCAGAACCATGCATCTTTTTTTGTGCTAAGTAAAACTTAGTTAATATATGTCTTTCTTTATCAAAATCAAATGAAACAATATAAGAAGAATTGAGTTTATTGCTAGGAATATGGAAGTTATTCTTCAATCAAAATGGTGATTTCTTCAATGTTGCTTGAGTATTCTTGATCATCTTTTTGGTCAACAATGAAATATACTCGCTGGCATTTTTTTATATGCTTTAGAGTGGTAATCTTTTTTTTTTTATCAAGTTTCTTATAAACTGATGTCTAATGTCAATTGCTTTGTCTTCGAATGTTATACAAGGTTGTTAGAAATATTTATGGAACTTAAGTTGTCATAATAAGTGGTCAAAAGATCTTGAACAATATTATAATCCTCAAATATTTGTTTTATTTATATAAATTATGCACAACTTCTTATAACGATATACTTGGCCTCAACAATGGATAAAAAGATTGAATTATGCTTCTTATTAAAACATGAAACTAACTTATTTTCGAGAAAGAAAGAGCCTCTAATGGTAACTTTTTCAATCATCTGCATTTTCTACCCAATTAGTATCACTATAGTCAATAAAATTAGAGTTAGAGTCATTTAAAAACTAAATACCATATTCTCTAGTCTCATTTATATAATAAATAATTTTCTTAAGAGTATATAAATATGACTTTTTAGGATTTGCTTGATATCTTGTAAACACCCTTACATTAAAGCTGATATCCAGACGGTTAGTGGTTAAGTACAACAAATTACCAATCATGCTATTATAAAAACTAGGATCAACATTAGACCCACCATCATCTTTTGATAATTTTACATTACTTGTAATAGATGTTTTCAAGTGTTTGGCAATTTCTAAACTAAACTTCTTCACTAGGCTTTTAACATACTTACTTTGAATGATAAAGATACCATCCTTTACCTTTTTAACCTACAAACTTAAGAAATATGTCAATTCACCAACCAAGCTTATTTCAAATTCATTTTTCATTTGGTCTATAAACTCTTGTAGCTTAGTCTTAGAAGTAGAATAAAAAAAAATGTCATCCATAAAAATTTGAGCAATTATAATCCTATAATTAAAATTCTTAATGAACAATATTTCATCAATTCCTCCCTCTCTTATACTTTTTTTCACACAAAAATTTAATTAACCTCTAATACCATGTCCTTGGATTTTAACCCATATAATGTCTTCTTAAGTTTATAAACATAATTAGAGTCCACAAAACCTTTAGGTTGCCTTACATAAGCTTCGTTATTTAACAAAACATTCAAAAGTGTATTTTTTGCATTTATTTGAAACAATTTAAAGTCTAGAATAAATGAAATACTAAAAAGTAATCTAATTAATTTTAAACTTAGCCACTGAAGCAAAAATTTCATCAAAATCAATTCTTTAATTTGTACGTATCCTTCAGCAATTAATCTAACTTTATTTTTCGCTATGTTGCTAAATTTATCAGTTTTATTTTTCAAAATTCATTTGATTTTTAGAACATTAGTGTGCTTAAATCTAGGTATTAATATCCATACATCATTTTTTACAGATTGTTTTAATTCTTTTTACATAGCATGTACCCATGATTTTTCTAACAAAATTTTTTTAACAATTTTAGGTTTACTTAGAGAGGTGTAATAAACATATTTGACAATGTGAATATATCTCTACCTTGTTACCATGCTTTCATCAAAATTACCCATTATTAGGCAAAAGGGTGATTCTTCTTTACTCTAAATGATGGCATTCTTTTAATCAGATATATGAGAGTGTAATTTGATTCAAAGTTTGAATATGTTTCAACCTATTATGACACTTTCGTTGTATTAGTGTTTCCTATTTCTATTGTAATATCTAAACAATTTGATTTTTTGTGCTCTTTGTTATTTTTCTATTTATTCTGGATGTTTTCTTGATTTTCCTCCATGAATCTAGTAACTTCTTCTTTTTGTGAATAATCTGCAAAATATTCAGAGTTATCAATAATTACATTTGTAGATTTCATAATAGTTTGAGTTTTTATGTTATGCATACGATATGCTCGACTATTAAGTGAATATCCAAGAAAAATACCTTCATCACTTTGAGAATCAAATTTATCTCATTGTTCTCGATCATTCAAAATATAGCGCATGCTTTCAAATATATAAAAGTAACTCAAGTTGTTTCTTATCTTTCCAAAATTCATGTAAAGTCTTACTTATGCATGGACATAAGTACATTTAGCTGATGGTATAGTTTGTAATGCTTATTGTTTCAACCTACAACTTCTTGATCAATTTCTTAGCATTTAACATGACACAAGCCATTTCTTGCAAAGTCTTATTTTTCCTTTCTACAGCATTATTATGTTCAAGAGTTTTAGGTGCAGAGAATTCAGGGGAAATTTTACATTTATCACAAAAATTAGCCAACATAATATTTTTAAATTCCTTGCAATGATTAGTTCTTATTCTTATTATTTTTTTCAATTTTGTGATCCTTCCTATTTGTTAATTTGATACACAAATTTTTGAATGCATTAAAAATATCTAATTTCTCTTGAATAAAATCAACTTAAGTATATCTAAAAGAACTATCTATACATATGAAGATATATCTCTTACCTCATATGCTTTCAACCTAAATCGAACTTATAAAATTCATATGAAGTAATTGTAATACCTTTGTTATAGTAGTGTGTTGTTCCACTTTATATTGTAACTTGAGCTATTTTCCAAGCTAATATGAACCATATATTTCAGGTTATTATTTTTTAAGTTTTAAAATCCTATGCACAGTATTTATATTCATAATTTTAATCATATTTTACTATTTAAATGACTATATTGTTGATGCCATATATCTATGTCATCATAATAATTTTTTGACAATGGATGTATCAAAATATAAAAATTATCATAATATCTAATTCTTTCTAAAACACAATGTTAACTTTATTAAATACTTGACATTTTCATGTATAAATTATACACAAAAATTATTATTACAAATTTAACTATGCTAATTAGATTTGTTTTAAGATTTTTCACATGAAAAAAAATTTCAGTTTGGGAACTTCTACATTAAGTAAACTTTTTCCAATGATTTGTCCCGTGGCACTATCTCCAAATGTTACATGTCCATTGAAGCACCTTTTATAGTCCACCAAGTTTTCACAATTTTCTATTATATGCTTAAAGCATCTATTAGCAAAATACCAAGAATTTGTACCTCATGCTTCTAAAAATGTATACGCAGCTAAACAAGTAATTTCTGATTTCGTTATTAAGCCTAAAGTAGTTTTATATTTAAATGTCTAAGTTATTCTTTAGAAATATCTAGAACTTAAAGTAATTAAGTCGAATATGACTTCTCAAGTTGCACTAATAACAAACAGGAATAATTTTTTTTTTTATAACATTGAATCCATGATGATGACTTAAAAACTTACTCTTAGTCATATTGGAATATCTAAATTTAATAAGTGCTACTTTCACAAATATAGTTTTGTAACATGAAGACTTTTCTTTGGCATATCACAATCCATGATGATAATTATCATGTTTACTCAAGGTCAAAATATAATTAAGTTTAGATATACTTGTTCAACATTTTTAAGGATTTTTAAGGGCAGTCAAGTTCATATTCTATTTCACTTATTCTTTTACTTTTCTTAGTAATGATTATCTCCATTGAGCTCACCATACTCTTTGCTTTAGATTGTTTCTTTCAAAGACTATTAACTTATTTCTCCAATGAATTATTAGGATTACACACTTTTATCAACTTGTTGAACATCAATTTGTAAGAAGCTTGTATTGTATCCATGTTTAACTCACTTTCTACATAACTTTCATCAGAATCAGTTTCATTGAAACTAAATTCTAAGTTAACTTTTTTGTTTCATTGCAACAAATGCTTAATCTCATTATAATAGAATAGATTCCTACACTATATTATTTTTTTTTAAAACGCGAGTGCACATTAAATGTAATGAAATTACTTTCATCTTTTGAGCTTTCTTCCTCTGATTCATCATTGCTTTATGTAATGTTTAATGTTTTGGATTTTTTCTTGACTATGTTGGTACATTAAGCTTGTATGTGTCTAAAATCTTCACATTCATTACATTGAATATCACGTCTTTTATTATTATTAAAAGAATTTTTAGGAGACTTATATTTTAAAGAAAATCTAGAAATCCATTTATTCTTTTGTCATATTTTTCTCAGAACTTTGTTAAAATTTTTAGTAAGAAATGTAATGGCTTCTGAATCTTTCATGTCAGCCTTTCTTTTATCTTTGAAGTATTTTTTTTCAACTTAAAAAGTAAACTTTTATCTTTTTTTTTTTTCTGTTTCGATTTCATCTTAAAAGTTCTTAACGATTCTATTAATTCTTCAACCTTTATTGGATTAATGTTCTCGTGTTCTTTAATTTTCATTACTTTTGCTTGAAACTTGTCAAGAAGTCGTAAAATTTTTCTTATAAGCTTAGCTTTTAAATATCCTTCACCCAAAGTATAAATTCGTTAGTAATATCATTTAATTTAGAATCAAGCAAACAAGTAATTTATCATCTTTTATTATTACATTTTCAAATCTAAAAGCAAGCATTTAAAGTTTAGGATGTTTCACTACTGAAGTTCCCTCATAGATAACTTAAAGGATATCATATGCTTTCTTTGCAAACTCATAAGTTGAAATTAGCTTAAATTGATTCAAGTCTACTACATTGAATATTGTACTTTTAAATTAAAATTTGTTAAGATATCTTTTGTGCTTGTCAAAATATCTTTAGACTTAGAAACTATGTTATTGTTAGCATCAATTATAATAAAACAATTTCAATTATGAGTTACTACCCACTAAGCCTTCTCATCTGTAAACTTAATGAATGCCCACATTATTACCTTTTGATACGAATAGTTTATGTTGTTAAGCAATGGAGATCATGATACAGAACCTTTTTCTCATTAGATGTCCATATCATACTAAAATAAATACAGACACAAAGAATTTCAACAAATAATTAGTAATCCACTCTACTACCAATTGAAAGATTTGTTTATGTTAAACTTTACTAACTTTAATTAATATTAACCAATTAATTAAGTTAAGTAAATAATAATGAAGAATAAAAAAATGAGACCACTAAATTTTAATGTAATATAGATTTTTCAATCCTAAATTCACAAGACCATGTCCAAAAAAAATTTACTAAAAAAAATAATGATTACAAATACTAATAGACTTATACAAAATAAAGCTGTCTTATATTTGTCGTTGTGGTCTTAAATTTTCTTAAATGGTTTTGTTTAATGAGATTCGCTTATCTTAATGCATCAAATTTCCTTTAACTTAATTCAACAAAATTCCCTTACCAATTGTCATTGAGCTATCTTCAACAATCACAAGTTTTCTCCCTAAGAATCAATAAAAAAACATCTTGACAAACACTTAAAAGTATATTTTTTAAATTTATGAAACTAAATATTACATAGTCATAATATCCATCAAGTTATTTTTCTTTTTTGATTACAAGAATAATATGAAAACATCTTGAAAAATAATGTGACAAGGAAACAAGAAAAACTTGTAGTAAAGCACACTTTCCATGCATTTTCTATTGCTCACTTTCTTGGCTGCTATATATAATAAATAAAACAAATATATATAACAAAAACTTAGCCCTGGGTTATGTTGAGTTTGTTTTTAAATCAACAAAGAATTAACTTCTTAATTAAGAATAATTATTTTTTAAATAGTATTGAATTGAAATACTAATAACATGCATAAAATCAAAATACGTCTTCATTAAAACATTTTTACAAACACATGGTATGACGAATGTACATATATTCCATATATGTATGAAAAGACATGTTAGATGAGTTCAATCAATACTAAATTAATGAAAGATGATTGCTTACCTCTAATTGTGTGAAAGTACTACAATTTACATCACTACAAACTTGAGAATCTTACTTGGCCTAATTGGGAGGAATGATTTTTGGTTTTGGCCTGCAAAATTAACAATTTGGTAAAGTAAACACACACACACATACGCGCGCGCGCATGCACGTACGCACACATAAAATATCTATGCTTTTCTAAATTTGTCTTCATTGTTAATTAAAAGGTAATTAGTTATCATGGATAATATGGATATTATTTCATAATTTTTATTTTATACATTTAAGTACTTGGATTTAAATACAAATATTTGGCTAACTTTTAATCAAAGTGTAATTAAGCATATATATATAAGCCAATGTGTAATTATCCTATAATTACACAATTTTACTCAAGTTCTTAAATAATTACTATTATTAATTTGACCATATAATTTACAATAAATTAGTTTTTAATGCAAATCCAAGAAAATCCTTTAAATACTTCAAAGAATTCATAAATACATATATTAAATATATATTTATTTTGGCCTAAATATTATCTCAAAAGTGTTAGCCTCACTACCAATAATACTTTTCTCTCCCGAATGATTCTCATTACTTTTGATTATTGGTGTGATTATGTGGATTTGTTGTAGAATAGCCATAAATTTATTTTGAATTTTTCAAGTTTATCAAATTATTTGATTGTTCAACGACTAAATTTAACATCTAGTAATGTGCCATCATTCCTAATCTACAGTGAAGTCATAATTTATCAATCTTTATCTCAATTATAAATATTATATGGGTAAAGTCTTTTCGTTGTCTAATCCTAATCGATTTAGCGCTTATATTGTTTAAAACTTTTTATCAATAAAATTATAAATTATCGATCGATATATGCTAAACTTGTCACCATGAACTCTTTTATATGACATTTGATTACTTTGACCAAAAATTTACTTTTTTAGCCATTTATTGATGTTTGTCTGGAAACTCGAATCCAAACTGAGTTAGCAAAAACTCTGATCCAATATATATTGAGTCAATAGATCTCGTCTTAGCCATCACATTTCTCTAAATATAAATAACATGTGACTAAACTAATTTTATCATATAAGATGTAATTAGTTTCGTATTTATACACTATATGAATTATGTGCATTTACATTAAATTTGTTAGTGATGTCTCAAGTCAAAGAAAAATATCATACACTAGTACAATTATACGATAAATCATTAATTATATGCAATATCATGTGATTGATTATTGTGTATTCATATTCAAATAAATAGTTTTTTAACTATTTAATCCATACTAATGTTCGAATAATGTGACCATCATATTACTCGTACTAATATCATTTGATGATATTTATCAAAGATATTCAGTATACATACTATGCAATATCATTGCCTAATAGATATCACCTCTATAGGAAACGATTTTGATAATATTATTTAACTATTAAATAAATTATTTGGACAATTCACAAATATACTTTATTTGTATACATAATTAAATGAAGGAAACGGTATTTATTAATAAATAAAGAATACTTTATTTTATTAATACATAATATATGTACAAGACAAATGTATCCTTAAAGTCGATAACACAAATGACTTTTAGGGTATACTCTAATAATCTCCTACTTGCATTAAAGCCATTCGCTATGGTATGTTATACCTATTTTCTTAAAATGCAAATCTAGCTATTTTTTGTATTATCGCTTTAGTCAATGAGTCAGCCACTTTATTGACTAATAATAGTTTTTGGATTATAATTTCTCTAGCTCTAACGAACTCTCTCAAAATATAATATGCTGAATATGCTTAGACTTTTAGTGTATTTTTGGTTTCTTCACTTGTGTAATAGTTCCAGTATTGTCATAAAATACATAATCAGATAAGCCATGTGAGGAATCATACCAAGTTTATATATGAAATTTTGTATCCAAACAACCTCTTTTGCTGCTTCTAAGGCGATAATATATTTAGCTATAGAGTCAGTTGTTGTAGTTTATTTGGAACTCTTCCAACTAACTGTTCTTCCATTACATACAAAAATAAATGTAAGATAATCCTTTTTAAATACTTAAAGATCAATTTCACAATTGACCCATTGACTAATTTCAGCTACCAATCATCAATGTTTAACTGAAAATCTAAGTCTGATTGTCCCTAAATGTTCAACTCTTGACATGCATAATTAAGAACTAATCATTAGTCTTTCTTAGGGACTTAAGGATTGATTTTATAGTTGACCAATGTTTCTCCCTTGGATTAGCTTGATATTTGCTCATAACACTTATAGCATATGCTATATCAAGCCTTATACAGTAAGCTACGTATCTGTTGTCACTCCTCATTAGTTTTTGAACCTATATCTTTAGAAAGATAAAGATCATAAATGAATGGCAGAAATCCTCTCTTAAAGTTTTTTATGTTAAACATCTTTAACCCTTTTTTATATACAATTTCAGGAATAATCTCATTATCATCTTCTTTCTATCTCTATAGACATGAACTCTAAGGATATATATCACTTTTTCCAAGTCTTTCATAGAGAAGTTTCTGAATAACCAAATTTTGACCTTAGTTATCATGCCAATATCATTACCTATCAGTAAAATATCATCCATATATAATATTAGAAATATAATGACATAATCTCTAACCTATTTATGAACATAAGGTTCATTTGAGTTCTTCACAAACTCATAAGATTTGATCACCTCATCAAATTGCATATTCCAACTCCTGTAAGCTTGCTTCAATCCATAAATAGATTGATGCAATTTGCATAATTTATTCTTATCTGTAATGGATACAAACCCATGGACTGTTCCATATAAATATTTTCCTCAAGATCCCCGTTAACAAAGGTAGTTTTTACATCCATTTACCAGATCTCATAGTCATAGTATGCAGTAATGACTAACATAATTTAAATGAACTTAATCATAACTACTGGTAAAAAAGTCTCTTCATAATCTAACTTTTATTTTTTAGTATAACTTTTTGCCACTAAACTAACTTTATAGGTCTATACTTGGTCATCCTTACTAATATTTCTCTTAAAGATCTATTTGCAACCATTAGCAACTATTTCTTCTAGTGGATCTACAAGTGTCTTCACTTGATTAATATACATGGATTGAATTTTAGATTTCATTGCCTCTAGGATTGCTTCCTTATAGCTTCTAAAATCATCACCATGATCAGTTTCTCTTACTAAATATAAATGCTCACGCTCTTAGAGAAACTCGTATCATTTTGGAGGTTTTGATATCCTAAAAGATCTCTAAATTAGAATTGGTACTGAAGTCTGCTGATTGGATAATTTAACTATAGCAATATTAGTTTGAAGCACTGTAGACTCTTATTCAAGCTCAATATTTCTACTTACATTATTTTCTTTTAAGAACTCAGTCTCTAAGAAGTGTGCATTCCTACTGACTGATATTCTTAAATCAGAAAATAAGTAGAAATAATATTTAAACTACCTTAAAAATATTCAATAAACTGACTCTTTTATAATTTCTACTTCAATTTATCAATGTTAACTAGCTTAACATAAGTTGGGCAATTTTAAATTCTCATATAATTAAGACTAGTTTTCTTACCATTCCATATCTTATAAGGTGTCTTTTAAACTAATTTTGACATAACTTTATTCAGGATATGCACAACAGTCTATAAGGCATAACCTCACAAATATAATGGCAAATTCATAAAGCTCATCATCGATCGTTCCATATCTAGTACGATACGATTCCTTCTTTTTCCTAAATTATTAAGTTGTGGCATATAGAAAGGAGTCAAGTAGAAAACTATTTCATTTTTTGTTAAGAATTCATTCACTTTCACGATCTGATCGTAAAGATTTAATTAAAAAATAATTAGTTATCATGGATAATATGGACATTATCTCATAATTTTCATTTCATACATTTAAGTATTTGGACTTAAATGCAAACATTTGACAAACTTTTAACTAAAGTGTATTTAAGCATATATACATGGGCCAATGTATAATTATTCCATAATTACATATTTTCACTTAGGTCTTTAGATAATCAATATTATCAATTTGGTCATATAATTTATAGTAAATTATATTTTAATACAAATTTAAGAAAATTCTTTAAACAGCTTAAAAAATTCATAAATATATATCAAATATATATTTATTTCGACTAAAATATTATCTTAAAGATGTTAATCTCGCTACTGATAATATTTTTCTCTCCCAAATAATTTTTGTTACTTTTGCTTATTGATGTGACCTTATGAATTTATTGTGAAATAGTCGAAAACTTATTTCAAACTTTTCAAGTTTATCGAATTATTCAATTATTCAATGATTATAGTTAACATCTAGCAATGTGTTATAATTTCTAATCTGCAATGAAGTGATACTTCATCAATAACCATCACAATTATATATATCATGTGAGTAAAATCTTTCTATTGTCTAATCCTAATTAATTTAGAGCCTATATTGTGTTAAAACCCATTATCGATAAAATTACGAATTATTGATCGACATGCACTGAATTCTTTATTACAAACTTTTTTGTGTGACATTTGATCATTCTAACTATAGATTTATTTTTTTTGGTCATTTATCAATGTTCGTTTAGCAACTTGAATTTAGACCGAATCAATGAAAATTCTGATTCAATAGACATCGAGTCAACGAATCCCGTATTAACCATCACACTTCTCTAAATATAAACAATATGTGACTAAACCAGTTTTATCATATGAAATATTATTAGTCTTGTACTTATATATCATATAAACTATGTGCATCTACATTAAATCCATCAATAATACCTTAAGTTAAAGAACAATATTACACACCAGTAGAATTATATGATAAATCATTGACTACATATAAAACCATATGATTTATCATTGTGTGGTCATATTTGAACAAATAGTCTTTAACTATTTAATCGATACTAATATCTTAATAATATAACCGTTACGTTATCTATTTAATATTATCTTATAATATTATTCAGTATAGATATTTTGTATGCCTACTATACGATATTGTTGCCTAATCAATATCACCTTTGTAACTTTGATAATATCACTTAATCATTAAATGAATTATTTAGATAATTTATAAATATATTTTATTTATATGTATGGTTAAATAAAGAAAACAGTATAAATTGGTAAATAAAGAACATTTTCTTTTATTAATATATAATACATGTACAAGACAAATGTATCTCTAAAATTGATAACACAAAGGGCTTCTAGGAAAACTCGTCATCCTTCCTTTTTATTGACAAAATATAATGCTAAATAAGTTTTCTACTTAATTATTGTAAAAAATATTAATGAAAGAATAACGAAGTTTCAAATATAAAAGAGAGTATCGATGAAAGAATAAAGAAGCATTTTTCTACATGTTTCATTTGCAATGATGTGTTTATATACATGAGTTTATAATAGTTAGTTTTTCAAAATTTTGACCGTTGTTGTTCAAACGGCTATTTTATTTGTCTTATTGTATCTAGTTTCTTTAGTTGCTTGTAATGAGTTTTGTAAATTATGTGAATAATCTAAATAGTTTTGTAGAAATAGTAAATTGTCAAGATCCATATTAGTTGCTATGACTATCATTTTCAACACTTCCTCTCAAGTTAGGCTTCAATAAATTGATCAAGTTCAACTTGCAAATAAACTTGAAGAGTTGTTAAATACTTAGAGGTTTGATAAACAGGTTTGCCAATTGATCTTCATTCTTGACATAAGGTATTGAGATTGTCTTGTTTAAATACTTTTCTCTTATAAAGTGACAATCTATTTTTATGTACTTCATCCTTTCATGAAATACTGGATTATTTGTAATATGTATTGTCGACTTGTTATCACCATATAGTTTCATAGGTGCATCTACATTAAAACTCAAATCTTCAACCAATGCCTTCAACCATATCAATTCACTTGTGATTGAAGCCATTACTTTATATTTAGCTTCGACACTTGATTTGGCCACTACGGTTTACTTTTTACTATTCCAAGTCATCAAATTCCCATTAATAAAAGTACAATATCAGGTTGTAGACTTATGGTCTTCAATGCTTCTTGTCCAATCAACATCTGTGTAAGCGAGAATTTGATGATGTCTATGTTTTTTTGTAAGTATTCCTTGTCTTGAAGTTCCTTTGAGATATTTAAGTATTCGGTGCACTAATTTCTATATGATTGGTCATTAGAATAGTTATGAATTAACTTACCTAATTCACAGCAAAAGAAATGTCAGGTCTAATAATAGTTAAATAGATTAACTTACCTACAATTTTTTGATATTGCTTTGATGTCTTGAATTGGTTTGCCCTCCTTCCTTTTGGTTTGTCCTTCAATTAGTGTTGAAACTATCTTCTCTCCAAATTTACCTATCTCTTTCAAAAGTTTAAGTGTGTATTTTCTTTGAGATAGAAAAAACTCTTTATTAAAATGAGCAATTTCTAGACCTAGAAAATACCGTAAGTGCTCAAAATTTCTAATATCAAAAATAGATTTTAAATAATTTTTAGTACTTTTTATTCCCAAAGTATCACTTCTAGTTATAATTATATTATCTATATAGATTATCACAACTGTAATACTATTATTAGAGTGTTTTATGAATAAGAAATGATCAGTGCTATTAATTTTATAGTGTTGAGAAGTTAAAGCATCTTATAACTTAGAATACCAAATCTTAGGTGATTGTTTTAAGCCTTAAATAACTTTTATAGGTTTACATATATGTGTTTTTGGTACTTTAACGTTGTATCATTGTGGGATATCCATATAAACCTCTTCTTCCAATTCCCCTTGAAGAAAAGTAATTCGAACATCTATTTGATGCATTTCCCATTCATAATTAGTGGTTAAGGACAAGATAACTCTAATGGTGTTCATTTTGGCTAATGATGCAAATGTCTCAGTGTAATTTAAACCATAAGTTTGAATAAATTTTTTAGCTACCAATCTAGTTTTATATTTCTCAACAGAACCATCACTCTTCAATTTTATTTTACACACCCATTTACACCTAATTATTTTCTTACCTAGAGGGAGAGGAATAATTTTCCATGTTTTATTCCTAACTAAAGCTTTCAACTCTTTATCCAAGGCATTTTTTTTCCATTTAGATGGAAGTTTCCTAATTCTTTGAAATCTCCTAAATGAAAAATTTTGATCATGTAATGGAGAAATGAACTCTCTTTTATTTCAATCAACCTGTGAAGAACTAAATGAGATTTCATTTTCAAAAACTAATTGATCATTAGGCTATTCATTTCTAGGTGTTTCCTCACTTTGATTTTCACTAACTATATTTTGTTCTTCATTTGATTCTAATGGTTTACATATATCATCATTTTGTAACATCGAATCTTCATAGTTAGAATCTTCATTTTCATTTCCATTCAAACTTATTCTATTATTGATTTGATTATTATTTTTTAATGAACTCAATAGGTTACCCACGATAGATAAGGGAAGAGGATCCTCTTTGGTTTCCTCCTCATTTCTCACTTTGTCAAAATAAATATTACTTTCTAGAAAAGTAGCATTTTTTGAAAGAAATTTCTCATTTGTACAAAAATTTAAACATTTATAATATTTTTTTATTAAAAGACAAAAGAATTTAATTACACAGTAACATTAGTCATAGATAAGATAATGTCAAATCACTGATATTCTCATCACTTGGGTAGTCATGATATGTTACTAAATATTATTCATTACCTGTAATACTAAAATTAGATTTTAATGTTACTGCAAAATTATGAGAACCTATTAGGTCTCATATTAAGATCGGGAATATATATATATATATATTATTTTAAATAAGTTTAAAATTTTTTGAGCTATTTGGTTATTAATTTTGACTAAACTTATTATGTAAAAATTGACCTAAATTTATTAGTGCCTATTTTACTAAATAAATTAAGTTTTATAAAAAAACTCAACTAAATAGTTTAAGTCTAAATTAAAAACTTAAAATAACATTATATAAATATATGATATTTACGTTTTTTTTTAAATGACGTGCCTAGAGTTTATTTTGTATTTTTAGTCTTAAAAAAATAAGAATGCACAAAATATCACATACTCAAATCATAAGAGCTAGTACTCGTATTAGATTTCCAATCATGTGAATACTATAAAGTGTAAAGGAATTTGATTTGAATTTATAATTTGACAAAAACTAACTAATCAAGAGTATGTATATATTTATAGTATTAAAATATATACATATAATAACATTAGAGTTTATTGCATAGATCTTAAAAAGTAAACTGATTTTTTGTATAATTCCGTAACATGTTTATATACTAGTTTGCTTATATTTACTGCATTGTATAATATGTATATTATAACACTAAAATTTATTGCAAATATCTTGAAAAACAAACCATTTTTTTTATGTATTTTTTGCTGCATATATATATATATATATATATATTAATTTACTTACAGTGGTATCAGAGTCAACTTATGGAATAAATCTAGTTGGTTTTCTTTATATATGAATCCATATTGATGCACTTTAGTATGTAATCGTGACTAAATATAATTTTAGCCATTTTTTTTTGTATATAAATCTATATTGATGCATTTTTGGCATGTGATTATGACTGAATATGATTATGATCGTTTTTTTATATGCATATTATTTTTATTTTATTTTAAATTGTTGATTTAATATGAATAAATGAATAAAGATATTCAATATGATTAAACTATTAATATTAATATATACATTTTAATAGTATTGTTATGGAAAGTCTAGAATACGAACTTTAACAAGTGCAAGACCTCCGATACATTAGTGTAAAGTTATATTTAGAATGTTTATTTATATTTCAAAAGATTTATATAATATAATTCTATTTTATATATACATATTTTGTTGAGCATGAAGCATATTTATGATCCATAAAGACCAATATAATGGGATTGATGAATCTACAATCAATTACATTTCATGAAGTGGTATTTACCCTCGAATTGGGAATTTCAATGTAAAATAGGCTATAAATATATAACATTTATTTTCTTATTTAATATATGTATGAGATGCATGATATATGTAAAAAATTAGTTAAATAAATATATGAGATGCATGATAAATAATAAAATGATGAGTTGTTTCTAAAATAAAAATTTCTTATAACTAAAATATTAAGTCAAGCCTTTTAATGAATAACACTTATCAAGGCCTCGATTAGATATGTGTGTGCTTGCAAAACTAAGGTATCATGCTAATTTTGGTGAGACATGATGGGATAATAGTAATATTCAAATTGTTATCATTGGGTTAAATTTAACTAGGTCATCTTAATAGAATTAAAAACATAGAGATAATGAATTAGGTGTACTTTATTATCTGGATTAGAATAAATGTTGCTCATCTAATATTTAAGAATTTCATATGATACAACTGACAAATGTTGCTTACTTAAATGGCTAAATTTTAAATGATTAGCCAAAACTAACTCAAAATAAGGTGAAATATAGATCGTGGTTCACTAGAAAATTCAAGTATATAATTTTTTGAATTAATAGCGAGGGTTATTAGTTTGAAAGAAAATAGTGACTTATCATTTAATTAAAATTTAATTAAATGTATTATTGCATGATACTTATTTTGCATATTATATGTAGATTATTATTATGGCATCAAGTAACACAAACACATTGTCATTATGATTAGTTCTAAAAAAGAACAAAATGAATGGAATAAATTTTCTTGATTAGTACAGGAACTTGAGGATAGTCCTCAAGGAAAAAAAAATTTATGCCCTAGAACGACTCATACTTGAGCCATTCATTATAATGCCCCATGAACTAAGAATGATACTTATAAAAAACACTAAGATATTTAAAAACAACATGAGAAAATACAAGCGTTTGATATGATCGAATACCTTAAGAAATTTTATTATAAGCAAGCATGCCAAGAGAGGTATAATGTCTCAAAAACCTTATTTCAGTGTAGAATATTAGAAAAAACTCTAGTTGGTACTCATATATTTAAGATGATTGGGTATATCCAGAAATTAGAAAGATTGAATTTTCGTTTAGGTCAAGAGTTAGCTACTGATATTATTTTGTAATTATTGTTATAGTCAATTCGTCATGAATTATAACATAAATAAAATTAACATATTTCTTCCTGAATTAGTGAGCATGTCACGAATAATTAAAGCAAATATGAATAAATCTAAGCATGTATTGATGATACAAAAAGGTAAAAGAAAGTTTAAAGCAAAGAGTAAGAATAAAAATAAGTCCAAACCAAATGTATTTACATTGAAACCATAAGTTAAAGCATCAGAGGAAAAGACATGCTTCTTGTTAATTAAGTGAACTTTGAAAAATGCATTGCCATGCTCAAATAAATTAATATGTGATATTAATTTTATTTGATAAAATAAGTCTATTTAGGATATCAAAGAAATATATAATTAAATTATATGAGAATAACACATTTTATATCTCGTGTTCAATTAATATATTTAGGACAAATGGATTAAATTATACTGTAATATTAATCACAGATAAGGTGATATCAAATTATTGATATTCTTATAACTTGGGCAGTCATGATGTATTACTAGACATTACTTATTTCTTATAATACTAAAATTAGATTTTAATATTACTGTCAATATTATGAGAACTTATTGTAAGTAAATTAGTATATATGCACAGCAAAAATACACAAAATAAATGGTTTATTTTTCAAAATCCATATGACAAAACTTAATATCATCATATGTATATAATTTAATTCTATAAATACATACATACCTCTAATTAGACGATTATTGTTAAACCACAAATATAAATTAGTTGTCTTTGTGTCTCTATGATTTTTATACGATTGAAAATTTAATCGAAGTATTAACTTTTATAATTTGAGTGTGTAATATTTAAGTATTAATTTTGACTAAATCCATTTTGTAAAAATTGGACTAAATTTATTAATGTCTACTTTACTAAATAAATTACATTTTATAAAAAATTTAACCAAACAGTTTGAGTCAAAATTAAAAACTTAAAATAACAATATAAATATATGATACTTGCATCTTAGAGGCATTCTTAGGATTTATTTTTATATTCTTACTCTTGAAAAAAAGAAGAATGCATAAAATATTATACACTTAAATTATAGGAATTAGTACTCCAAGTTAGATTTCTAATTATGTATGTACCATACAGACATAGTAACAATTGATCTGTGTTCGTAGTTTATCAAAAAATATTTAACTAGAGGTATGTACGTATTTATTACATTGTATTATATGTATATAATAATACTAAAATTTATCGCATAAATCTTAAAAAACAAACTGTTTATTTTATATATTTTTTGTTGCAGATATGTACTGATTTATTTACATAATGTAGCCTTTAGGTCATTATTTTCTCTTAAAATTTGAATTGACCTACTTCCCATGACGGTGTTGGGGAAGAGGAAAAGCTTCTATTGACTATTTACGACTTAGAGAAAAATTAACTGCTTGGCCAAAGTATTGAAGGTAGTGTTGAGGTTTCTCCGTACAGGGAAGGTTATGCTATTCAGATAAGTGTGTTTAGAAGATGTTTGGGTAGTGTTTAAAGGTTCAGGTATTGTGTTTAGATTTAGATAAATTTTTTTTGTCAACTTTCAAGTAATTAAGTAATGAGATTTAAGGATTAAACGGGCATTACGAGGTTTTTGGTTGATTTACAGTTCAATCCAATCAATTAAAAACAAACTCTGGCCAAGTTCAAGTTCTCCAACAAGACAAAATAATTTAGAAATATGGGTTTTTCCAATTTTAGGGTTGTCTTCAAAAAAAGTAGTAGGAAAATGTCAGACTTGTAAATCTAGTTCTAGCATAGAGATTCATTGCTTTATTTGTGGAGAGACAGGGCATTAGATGTACTAATATAAGGACACCACATGTGGCAAATGGTTTTATAGAGTGAATGAAGAATGAAGCAAGAGAAATTCCACAAAGATAAGTCCAATTTTAACGTAGTAAAAGATCAGCAACCTACTAAAAAATTTATCTACAGTTACAGAAAAATGTTGGTAATCAGAACAGCTTTTCTCACCCCGCAAAGTAAGGATGAACATAAATGACTGCAACATAACATTTTTCGAGCAACTTGTACTATTCAAGGAAAGGTTTCTCGATTAGTTATTGATTCGAGTTGTTGTGAGAATGCAGGTACTGAGGAAGCAGTGAAGAAATTGCTATTGAGAGCAGAATCCCGTCAAAACCCATAAAGTTATCAATGGCTAAAGAAAGGAAGTGAACCGATTGCATCAAAATGTTGTGTTATTTTATTTTCAGTCGAGACAACTTATGCAGACAAAGTTTGGTGTGATGTTGTGGAAAGAACGACTTGTCTGCTACTAGAAGTAGACCTGACAGTATGACAAAGTACTTCACGTTGGTCGAGAAAAACAGACAGTTTTATGCTTGGTTGCACTAGAATACACATCCCTGGAAGAAAATCTTAATCAAAATCGATTTCAAGCCACTCTGATCTTCTAAACAAGAATCAAATGGTTGAAGCAGTTAGTAAGACCAAGATAACGTTGGTCATATTGGAAAATGAACAATTCAAGACTGTAATATCAGTTGAAGTTCGAACGCTAATAATGAAGTATTTAGATTCGTTACCAAAAGAGTTTCCCAATGGATTGCCTCCCTTGAAGAATATTCAACACCAAATCGATTTAGTTCCTGGAGCAATTCTTCCTTACAGATTGCAATATATAAAGAGCACAAAAGAACATGAAGAGCTAATGCGTCAAGTGGAAGAGTTGCGAGAGAAAGGATTTATTCAAGGGAGCCATAGTTCTTGAGCACTATCGGCATTATTGACACCGAAGGAATATGGAATGTGGAGAGAAATTAAAAAAATTACTATTTGCCATCGATTTCAAGTACCAAGAGTGGATGATTTGAAGGATCAACTGAATAAATAGAGTAGTCATTTTTACCAAGTAGGAATTGAAGAATGGTTATCATCAAATTCGTATGTAACCAGGTGACAAATTCAAAATAGCTTTTCAAAAATTGAAAAGGATTGTATGAATATTGGGCATTCCAATACTCCAAGTACCTTTAGTCATGTGATGAATCCGGTACTTTTCAAATTTATTGACAGATTTGTAGTTTATTTTGATGACATTTTAGTGTATAGTGACAGTCTAGAATCCCATAACATTTACAGAATGTCCTTACAGTGGTAAGGAAGCTTGCCTATACACCAGTGAACAAATGTGTTTTCAGGACCAATAAGTGTTATTTTTTGGGGATGTTGTGACGAGTGGCATGGCAGCACGTCTCTAAGGTAAAAGCTATAAAGAGATGGCCCAACAAACTTCCTGGTTTACAACCCAAATATTTCACGTGTTGACATCTTTTTTTCTGGAGTTTCATTACGCATTTTAGCACCATCATGGCACCAATTATAGATTGTAGGAAAGTTGAATATTTTACTTGATAGAAGCAACAAATAAAGCCTATGAGTCGACTAAAGTAAAGTCGATGACTGATGTAATTCTAGTGTTACCAAATTATTTACTAACCTTTTTTCATTTTAACGAATCCACCTACTGTAGGTATTGTGGTTGTTTTCAGTTAGCAGAGTTAGTATTTTATGACCATTAAGTTAAACAGGAAATAATTATAGTATTTTATGACCATAAGTTAAACAGGAAATAATTATACTGTGTTACTGACCACTAAAAATAAAGGTACGAATGGAAAGAACCGAGAGCGAATTATAATCCTTATTTTATATTTTGTTCATGCTACCCTGAAACACCTCTCAACATTTAAAGCAAGCCAACTCACAAGCACGCAAAATGGTTAGGTGCGCTTGAAAGAATTCACTTTCATTTTGAAACATACCAGTCGAATAAAGATGCAGATGCTCTATCATCAGTAATCTTTGTTAACCATGATGCACAACTACGTCTTTAGATTGAAACTTTTAAGGACTTACATGATTCTAACCAATTCTTTTTGGGTGTCGTGGAAGATATTATTGCAGGTCACCAATCTAATTTTCACTTTCATGATGGCTTTTTATTGAGATAATCAGTTATGTGTGCCCGAATCAAGTTTAAGAATGAATATTATTACCAAGCTTCACAATGAAGGTCCCGTGGGCTGTGACAAGACATTGCACCTTGTTTCTGATGCATACATGTTGGCCGACGTTGAGGCTTGATGTGGATCATTTCGTAGGGGCTTGGCATTCGTTTCAATTTTTTGTGTTTGCTATTGCCCGTACCAATTCAATCATGGGTTGATATTAGCACGGACTTTCTATTGGGCTTGTTGCGAACCCAGCGGAGGATGGATTCTATTTACGCAGTCGTTAATTGAGATTCAACCACAGTCCACTTCATTGCTTGCAAGAAGACTACGGATGCTGTAAATCTTGCTCTGTTGTTTTGTATCGGTTCCGTTGGATTATCAATTTCAATAAACACAAGGTGGTGAATCGGTCGTTGGGTAATTATTTGCGCTATTTAGTTGGTAATAATTTGAAGACATAGGATCAAAAGCGTTATCACGTTGAACTTGCTTACAATCATACAGTAAACCGCACACAGGCATGAGTCCTCTTCGAGTAAATTATGGATTCAACCCTCCTGCACCTCGACTCGATCTCACTTCCTGATTTAGGTCACAAGCACGGGTAAGGCAGAGGATTTCGTCAGTCAACTCCAACAAAATTCCGGCCACTACATATCAAGCATGGTGGACCTTAATGCGAATTATAAGAAGGATGCTAATAAAAACCAAGACTTTTTGAGCTTCAATGTAGGGTATTGGGCGTGGGTTCTTTTGACTAGAGATCATTTCCCAGCTGGGGACTGCACTAACTTATCTCTTGAAAAAGATTAATCCTAATCCTTATTGACTGAATCTTCTAAGTCACATTCGTCCTTCAGACGTCACCCAATTCAAGGGCGAACTTTCTTCAACTTGGAGGGAATAATGCAGATTTATGTTGACAACTTGGCACTTCATACGTAACCAAATGGAATTGAAAACAAGATAGGTGATAGGATTTTCTATTTTGAATAGAGATTTTGAATAAGCTTATCAAATCAAGCTGTTAGCTTAGAATTTAATTTTTGAGCCAAAGTTAAGGCTTGTTTTAGATTTTTTTTTTTCATTTTGTCTTTTAGACTAATATAAATAAACATTCTTGTATGCTTTCTTGCATTGTTTTAGCATTCAATTTTAATCAACAAAACAGGCTACCCATTTATCTGTTCAAATCCACCATTATTTGTTTCAATTCTGGCATTGTCCACCTATTTAACAGAATCTGAGCTATTCACCCAGCATGATACCTCTAGACATTGCCCGACGTACGCTGACCTCCCCAGAACAACCACAAAGCACAAAAAACACTCCAAAAATATGTTCAATAATTGACAACCAAACAGGAATTATTTCTTGAAAAGCCGAAGAAAAAAAAATGCGTTATAGAATACGAAACTCACAAAACATAAGCACTTTCATCTTAAATTTCCCAACTGACACTAGATTTAATTAAGTCGTTTAGCAAAGACTTTTTTACTTAAACCATAAGACACAATTTATGCAGTATTTTACTCACTTTTAACTCAAATCAATTAATGTCAAAATAATTGAATCACCCAACGACACGATACTACACCTATGATGTGATGAGTCGTGGGTTAAAATAGAACAGATATCTAAATACTAAAAGCTGCTCCATTTTTGGCTTTAACACATAATTTCTCTCATGTTGCATAAAAGTTAAAGCATGTACGTGCATGTATATTCAATAATCATAGAAATTCTCAAATTAACTTCATTGTAGTTACTAAGGAGGATGAATATAGGCATAAACAGCAATTACGGACTGAACCATGGTAAGTACGAGGAGTGCACAGGCAGCCAAGGCTGACATAAACGACCATGGAGTGTCAAAATAAGTGTGCTTGAAACCTGCCCATCGAACGTGCCAGCCGTTTCTGTAATACTCATTCACGCCCACAAACAACTCGGACAAGTAGTTCATGTGTATATCGAATGCAACATCCTTGCCCACAGTGTTGAAGAATCGCGCAACTTCTTCGTCTGTTCCAAAGTAATTTTCAATGATTTTATGATCACTCAAGAACCCTGCATCGCCGGGCGTATTGATCAGGCATCCCATCAAGGTAGCATAAGTAGTGATGTGCTTTGAACAGTGGCGATAACACTGTTCAAAAGCAACACAATTGAGGAAGAAAGAGCTTGTAAAATCATCTACTGTTAGAGTTGGGATTTCCAGAACACCATTTCTGAATTTAACATCCAAGAAGCTACTGGTTTTCCTTGTCTTGAACTCAATTCCAGCTAGATGAAGCTTCTTTGCTGATGGGATCAAATCAAGAAATGGACTACTCTCTCTTTTCTCTCCTTGGGAAGGAGGGATATAACTTAATCGAAACAAATCGAGCAAATGTTTTCCTTCAAGATTGTAGCATCTCTGCAGGACTCCAACATCTCTTTGAACCATATAATTGAAAAATTCCAGGGAGAGGTTGGCTAAAGTGGGAGGATTTTCGCTTCTTGAAACTAATATTGTTTGATTAAACAAAGTTTGAAGAACAAAATAAGGAATTTGGTTCTCAAGCCGAAGAAGATCACGAGAAAGAAAGGGGAAAACCCATGCCATACTAAAAATGGGATCATCAAGATCACCAGGCACCAACTTTCCAATTATGCAAAAAAGCTCAATGACAAAACATCCATCAAGAACCATCATCTCGATGAGTTCACGGCTCTTGAACTGAACAGTCTCCGAATAACAATCTCTTATCTTTTGCTCCACAGGCGCTATGGCTGCAAACAAATCTTTAAAATCGACGCCATGGTTTATCGTTCGAGAAAGGAGAGAACCAAGATATCGCCATTTGTGTTCTTGCATCATCGTCAGATGTACTTTGCCATGGTGATAGGGACCCATCGAGACTATGTGGGGTTGGTAGGCTTTCTCATTGATTTCAACGAGACTTTCAGGAACTCTAAAGATGCAACAAGTCTCCTTGCCGGCTGATTTGCTCAATAACCTGGGGCTTCTGTTGATTTTTGCTTCCACTGAAGCTAACCACTCCTTTTCCTCCTCAATGATTCTGATAACATGATGTGCGTTTTTTCCGTTTTCGCGACGGTTCTGGCTACTTCCCATCTTGCTTCTATAACAATATGCAGAAATGTGGTTCCGTTTCTACGGTCGGCGCATCGGAGCAAGGAAATTAGGTTAGGTTGGCTTTTGGGTAAAACGATGAGAAGTTACCAGGAAAGTGGCGCACCATTGAAAGTCCACTGGCTTTACATTTATTTTTTTTTAATTATTATTTATCTAAGTGACCCTGCAACAACTATAGATCTGTCCTAGATTGCCGCTTAAATAAATAAGAAATAAAAAATTTAACTGTTGATATTATCAAGTACTTTCTATAATTTTACTCCTAAAGTATAATGAGCAAAGAAAACAATAAATAAAATTACGATACTTAAATGAGAATAAATATCACTTATGTTGGTTTTATTGAAAATTTTGCATCATCAATATAAAATAATTTACGCCTATTTTTAATAAAATCAACGATAATACTAATGTTAAAAAATTTATATTTTATACATAATATATAATACTAATGTTAGAAAATTTATATTTTATACATAATATATAATTAAAATAAATATTATCAATTAAATTAAATTATTTGAATTAATTATGTGGTTACACACATTAACAGTTGTCATAACAGGCTTAAGGAATAATGGCATCAAAAATAACAACAATGAGGTCACAAAATAATCATAGTAGTAAGTTGCCACGACGAGGTTTATAAAGAATGTACTATGTGCAAGTTTGGAGTCAAATACTAAAGATACGCCAATGCCATCCCATTTAGTCAATTGTGAGTATCAATTAATGTTTTCATATTCAATTTTAAATTCATATTATTCTCAATATTAAAAATTAGGTAGCATAACATAATAAAATTGATAAAATACTATACATACTATTTATTAAAACAAAACATATAATGTTAATAACTTTGTGAGGCACGCTATAACTATAAGATGTATTTACTATGTATTTTTTATTATAAAATATAATAATTAATTAAAAAGATTTTATTTAATTTTTATAGTATAATGGAACAAAAATTTAAAAAGTAAACAAATCTAAGAAGAATTCATAAGTAAATAAAAAATGCCGAATGCTTCTGTATTCGGGCCGTATGTCCAAAGATATTTATCCAAATATGTTGAGCATAAATGTTATAAAAATCTAAGAGAAAAATCTACAAATTTTATATTTTGAGTACAGACAGAATCTAAAGCAATCAATAACATTTTGGCTATCATTACTCAATGTAAAGTCTTTCAACATTTACTAAACCTTGGCCTATTTTTTGATATTTCCGCCTTTGTATTCTCTTATAAATAAAGTGTTTGTATTAAACATATGGAACATCTCTACTTCATCTCTGTTCTTTTTCTTATTCGTTTCAACTAATGTATTTTCAAATTCATAGTTCAGGCTGAGATGAAGTTTTAATGGTTTTGTAGTGCTGTTCTTTCATTCTTTAACTTGAACACTAATATAAAATCTTTTAATTAAGTGAATGTTATTTCTTGAAGTGATTTGATTTGTTAGAAAGCTTGATTCACTGTTAAAAAATACTACATTAAATGCTTGTATTTTTTCTACATCTCAAGAATAAGGTAAGTTATATTTTTCAAAAATCAATTTAAAAGCCAATCTTTTGTTTCCTTACTTTTTCTTGTAGAGATTTTTCATAATTTTAAATGTTTATCTTTCAATTATGATTACTTCTTAGTTGATTATTAATTGAATTTTAAAAAAAAAAAGATCAAAAATATTGTCTTTAAACTTTTTCAAAGTGGATCCTAGATGTCTTGATGTTTAATAGTATTGAATTTTTATTTTAAAAAAATCAACAAATCAATATTGTTCTTATAATACCGTAACAATTAGACTTATAGTGGACTTTATTTAACTAATTTCTTGTGGACCAATGATCAGACTCTTGAACTTTTATTATTTAAGACAATCTATAGTTAGAAATTACAACACTTAAGTAGTAGCACTCTATATAATCTCAATGAAGAACTTTTACAATAACTTATATGAACACACGAGACTTAAATATTGGTTGATGTGTACAAGCAAATTAGGTCCAACAATTGGTGACCAAAAAACAAATGGATGGCTATGGGATTAAAATCACCAAAAGTGACAATTGATTACTCAATTTGATCTTTTATGCTAAGCTAGTTGTATAATTAAGTAGTAGTAGCTTACACAATGAGACTTGAAAATTAATTAATTTTAACTAATTAATTAAGTTAACCAGTTAACCAAGCATAATGCAATTTAAATAGAGAAGATAACCAAGTTTTAATAAAGTTCAGATTGTTCAATCAACAAAACCACTGCAAAAAAATATAATTTACTAAAAAAATTAATGATTACAAATATTAATAGATTTATACAAAATAAAAACTTATTCTTTTTATTGTCATCACTGTGTTGAATTTGTTGTAGTGGCTGTAACACCTCAAATCTAGCATGCATTGTGCATGTCGAATTAAGACTCATAGGTTCATATATAAATACTAAAATTTTACCATTATAGCTTTTATACTAAAATATTTCATCATCATTAATTAATTAAATTAAAATTTGTTAAATACTATAATATGCAAATCTAGCTCAAAAGTTCCAAAGTAACTTCCACAAACAAATTAAAAAATGCAATAAATAAAATATAAAATTTTATTCATTACTTACTAGTCCAAATAATTTACTTTGTAAAAAGTAAATAACGAGGAATAAATCGTTAACTCAGTAAATAATACCATTCATAATATATATATATATATATATATATATATATATATATATGAGTTTTCTTGTTTTTGAATGCACAAAAATATTTGCTATCCCTTTTTATTCAAATATCATGCAAAAAAAAAAAAAATGGTTTTAAGTACTTTCTCAAATAAAGAAAAGTTTAATGTTCATAAATTTTATAAGAGAACATATTTTATAAAATATAAATGCAAAAACTTATAAAATATTCATTATAGAAAACATATTTTATTTGCTTGTCATATAATTTCATAAATTTTTATGAATCAAAGTTATATTTCATAAATCATAAATGCGAAATCGAATAAATTTTCTTTTCAAAAAAATACATTTAATTTGCTCATGTTACATAGTATCGACTGTATTCTCTGACTTGGCCAATTAATATAATGTCACTTGTATTCTCAATAACCCAACCATAAATAATCGTGTGTACACTTAAAACATAATACTAGTTAGTCTATATACATATATTGACTTTAATCAGTTAAAAATATCAACCATAGTAAAATTGAATAATAATCACAATTATAATATTATGGATAAAAGAACCAAAAATATTTTATTTCAATTTGATCATATAAGAATTATTTATGAAATAACGGCTTGTATTGATTTATTTACAAAGTATTTAATAAATTTTGTAATTAAATATTATTTTTATAAAATAATTGTTAAAACTTTTAAAAATATACAATTTATGAAAATTCATAATATAAATATATTTATCGAATAATCAAATATTTTACAAATATTAAAGTCCAATAATTTATACCATAAAATAATTTCATAATCATTATGCAAAAGTAACTTGATAAATATCATGAATAGAATTACTTACCCCGATTCAAGTTAAATTTTATAACTATTACTAATCATTATTCAAAAATTCTAAACTTTCTATAATAATAAATTATCTAATCAAAAATATTTAAAATAATTCGTAGATAAAATTTATAAAATTTTATTGTAACTACATTAATAGTTTACGAACTCTAACAAAAATCACTTATAATCTCCAACATTTAAGTCTTGTTATATAAATTAAATCAAGCTAAAACTTTAAACTTTATTGACTACACCTAAAGATATTAAATATAAAAATTTTATAATATTTTAAGTCTAAAGAGATTTTTAAAATAATAAATTTTTCATAAAATAATAACCTATCCAAGATGTTTTGAAACTACAAATAATTTAATAAAAAATTTATAATTATTTACACATATTTTCAAATACTATGAAATTTATGAAGAACAAACAAGTGTGCAAACTATTATGAAAATTTTCATAATTTTTGAAGGTTTTTTTGTATTTTAAAATAATACATATTCTAAAAATTATGAACCTATCAATATAATTTCAGAATTGAAGTTTACAAAATTAGAAATTCAAATATATTTCTAAAAATCACAAAATTAAAACAACATACACTAAACATATATATATATATATATAAATTCATATATAATTTTTATATGTCTTTTGCTACTTCAAATAAATTTTATTTTATATTCAAATCGTAAAACATACATAATTTCAAATTTCATATTCTAACTTCAAAATTTTGTATAAAATTGAATTCTTATCTAATTTAGGTAAAACAAAATTTTATGTTCTTATTATTATATTAAAATTCAAACTATAAAAAAATTTATAAACTATCTTGATAAAATTTTTATTAAAATAATTATATAAAAATCATTCATAGTAAATAATGTAAAGCCCTAATTCAAATAATTTACAAGGCATGATTTAACACTATTGTACGGATATTAATTCAAGAAATTTTATTTGATCTATTCTAAAATAATGACAAAAGAAAAGAAAAACTAATTCTACATTAAACTAAAATAATCAAATAATAAAAATAATTAAATATTACCTCTAATTTTCAATAACGACATAGAAAAATACTATGTTTGTTTATTAAAAAGAGAGTGAGAGGTAGAGAGGTTAAAGAAAAATAAGAATTTTATGGGTTATTAGAGAACATCTAATATATATAGAATAGTTACTAAAAGCATAATGTAAAACAAAATAAAATTTCTTTCCTACTATGTCATCTATTAAAAAGGATATTTGTCAATAATTAGTATAAATAACTACATAAATCTTTTAGCAAATAAATTAAAATCTTAACCTTATCAAAATATTTAATATTTAAAATAAAATTATTTTTTAACTAAAACAAAAATAAAGACAAATCTTAAGTTTAACATTTTTACATAAATAATAAAAAAATTCTTGAAGTAACATAATAGTCTCCTAATCTAATTAGAAGAATAAAATATTATAGTGGCATTATTTGGCAAGATCCCCTAGCTTTGAGGCATTGAAATTTCTTTGATTTAATTCAACAAGATCCCCTTATTAGTTGTAGTTGAATTTACCTTCAATAAGTAAGAACAATGTGAAAAGTCTTGATAACATTTAAAGAAAAAATTTCTCAATTTACGAAATTAAAAATTATAAACTCATAATTTTCATCAAATTACCTTTCTTTTTAATGCATAAGGAAACAACAAAAACAATTTGAAAAACCAAAGAATGAAGGAAACAAGCTCACGACACTCTTCTCCTTTTTGGTGTTCACAAGGTTGCCATATAAAAGAAATAATGCATATATATATATATATATATATATAGCACAAACCTAATAATTTTGTGATATTGTTTCCTAAACCTAAAATCAACATATCTTCATAAATAGGAAGAAGACTTGGAACTCTTATTTCCTCAATAATCTTCTTCTCTTTTGCTTACAAAATATAACCCATAATAAGTTTTCTAGTTACGTATAAAAAGTCATAAAATGGTTTTCACTATTGAAAGTAATAGTTGTTATACTGTGCAAAAAAATTCTCGAAAGACCAAAACTAAAATTATGCATGTTTTAAAATTTTAAACAAATTTAAATAATAAAAGCAAAGGTTAGAAAATTGTACCCAACTTTTTGGTATCTAGATTAGGCTTAACTTCTCCGCTTGCCTTTAAATGTGTCCACACACTAATGGTTTGATAGTGATTCTGATATCGCTCTTAAAAAGACAACTCTTTTTAAAGCTTGTATTTAGTTTTATAAACCAATTCTAATTATGTTTGGTTGGAAATAAAATTTGTAAGAAAATTTTTTTTCTTTTTTCTTTTTTTTCTTTCTTTCTTTAGCAAAGATGAAAAATTGGATTTTTCTCATCTTTTTAGCTGCATTTTTTACTCTTTTCTTTGTCAAAATAAAATTATTTTTATTTTATTAAATCAAACCAATTAATTACTTTAACTATTAACATACATATGGCTTAATATTAATCATATATAATTTAATCACATGAGTGAATCATTATATGATAAAAGTGAATAAATCTCTACCCTCCATGTATATAAAATGTGTGTCAATCTCTACTATCTATATGTCACAGATTTGTTTGATAGAATTTTTGACATTTGGCATAATCTAAGACATTCATGTGTTAAAGAAAGATAAATCACAACCATTTACTTATCAAATAAGAATTTAATCAATCAATTAATAAGTAAATAATTTATCTATTAATTAATTAACATAAAATATGCCCAATTATCTATCTTTTTTAATTTGCCAAATTGTATTTGCAGTATATCAAAAATTAAAGAAGAATTTCTCAACATTGTGCGTGCTAGCGTGCATTGTTTGAAAAATTTATTCAAAATAACATAAAAATAATTTGATCAAAATATCAAAATTATTTTAATTTTTATTAATTTAAAAATATTATTAATTAATTTAATAATATATTTTATTCGTCATTAACCTATTAGCTATTGTGCATAACCTCCTTAGTTTATCATGAATTAGATATGAGTACATACAAACTCATTTGCATCCATTCAACATAGCTCATTATAACTAAAATTCTCAATAATTGTGATTGACCTCTAACAAGATATTATAACCGTTAAATATCACGAATATAATTTCAAATAAACCTATTATAATCTCACTTAGGTGTAATAAAGTCCTTCTTCTATCAACTTTTGATCAAGTGTGGGCTATGGTGTTGTCAAACTTTTAACCCAATCATAAGACTAGTAACTCAATTATATACAAGATTCATGTATTCACTAAACTCATTTGTGGAAATTACGTGCTTTGATTAGAAATTTTATTCCTATGTGTTATAATCCTACCTAGGATCTCAAGCTGAATTCTCTGAACTAACAAATTATATACTAATCATCATCTGTCCTCACACAATAAGAATATATTACCATCAAACTTCTTTCATTAGGTGTAATTAGCCTAGTGTGGTATACATAAATGAATGATGTACCTCAGTGCGGAGAACAGTCGTGATATTTCATATCAAAGCACTAATGTTATACTAGTACAGTTGTGCGATGAATCATTTGTTGGTACATACTCAAAATTCAATAATATTTTAGATATTTGACAAATTTATATCATAATATTTTTATTTGTATATATCGTTTGATTATTTAATTATTACATATCTATATATTTAATAAATGTAATAATATTTTTAAAATAGTAAGTTCAATTAATTAAATATTATTATTAAATATCTTTAGTTAAGTATTATTATGAATAGAATAACAATAATGTATGAAAATCAGTATGCGTAGTAACTGATAACAATTTGTGTATGTTATGATATGATATATCAAGTCAATATATGGGTAAAAATTAGTGAACTAATGTACTAGATTGACCTATTATGAGAATGCTACGTGAATTATTATATAAGTACTATAAACGATTCTCATAGTAATTAGTATATATGATCTTTAGACTTGAAATCACTATATTTCTCAACATAGAAAATGATATATTTTGATATTTTCAAACATCATCTATAACAAGATAGATTTTAAAGAAAATAATCAAATATATCATAACTCGTGTAGAGAGATGTATATGATCAAAATAAGATTTGTTCCTCTTATATAATGAGAGTGATATTTTAAATCTTTTGATTGAGTGAGATTTTAAAAAATACATAGCCATACTCAAATAAATTAATATATGATATTAATTTTATTTGATAAAACAAGTTTATTTAGGATGTCGAAGAAATATAATTAAATTATACGAGAATGACACATTTCATACCTCGTGTTCAATTAAAATATTTAAAACAAAAAGATTACATGGTAAAATTAGTCAAAAATAAGGTGATATCAAATTACTGATATTCTTGTCACTTGGATAGTTATGATGTGTTATTAGACATCGCTCATTACTTATAATACTAAAATTAGATTTTAGTATTACTGCCAATATTACGAGAACCTATTAGATCGCATATTAAAATTGAGAATAATATATATATATATATATATATATATATAATTTTAAATAAATTTAAAATTTATTGAGTTATTTAGATATTAATTTTGACTAAATCCATTATGTAAATATTAAACTAAATTTATTAGTGCCTACTTTATTAAATAAATTGAATTTTATAAAAAAATCTAATTAAATAATTTAAATCAAAATTGAAAACTTAAATAGCAATATATAAATATATGATATTTAAATTTTTTTTGAAAGTGTATACCTAAGGTTTGTTTTACATCTTTTCTCTTAAAAAATGAAAAGCGCACAAAATATCACACACTCAAATTATAAAAGTTAGCATTCCAATTAGATTTTTGATTATGTAAATATCATAGAAATGCAGAGAAATTTTATATGTGTTTATACTTTGACAAAAAACTATCTAATTAGAAGTATGTAAGTATTTATGGTATTGAAATTTATACATATAATAACATTAAAATTTATTACATGAATCTTAGAAAGCAAATTTTTTTTTTTTTTTTTTTGTGTAATTCCTCTACACATATGTATATTGGTTTGCTTACATCATTGATTGTAGATAATCAGCAATGTGATTCATCATGTTTGGCCATATTCAGTAATACATCCTTTAATGTATTATTTATATTTATACTTTTGTGACATAAGACTTATCATCTAACTATTAAAATCATATACTAACCATTGGTAGTAATAAAATAATGACATTGCCTCAATTTGGAATAAATTAGGACGTATTTAAGTCATAAACTCTCTTCTTATATCTACAACTCTTTGAAAATAAAGTCATAACATATAACACATCACGAGATCTCATTTTATATATAAATTAAAGAATAACAATTAATTAGATGTAAAATAATATAATTACTATTATATTAATTGTAAAGAATTTTATAACTAAATACAAAAAATATATTAATTGATATTCATGAATCTTATGACATGATTAGTTTTAGGGTATCTCTCTAACATAAATATGAATATTGTCTAACATAACTAAAAAACTTAAAATTTATTTTTCTGTGAATATCATAAAAACACTAATGAACAATATCATTTTGAGTGAATAGTAACTAACTCAATATGTTGCAATAAAACAATTAACAATAACAATTTTCAAAAGACACCAATATTGCAAATCCTACCAATAATTGTTAATGCTCATCCAAACTTGAATAAGTTTTAGAGTAGGAAATAATAGTGTTTTATTGAATAAATAAACAAAGATTATAAAGTTTCTATTTGTAGAGGAGAATCAAAAATAAATTTTACAATAATTTAAAAATTAAATAAATACAGGATTAAGTTTCTACAACTAATATAGCTGATTTATGGCACCATATGATTTTTGATCTATATCACTATCCTTACCATATAAGTCTACTAATAAATATAGAGAAAGATCGCCACAAATATTAAAAAGGATGTATTTCATTTTTATATGATTCATCATAACTCATACTATTATGTTTCTTTAGCGAAAAAGTAACTTTTTTTTCTCTTTTAAAGCTAGAGTTTTGTGAGAAAAATGAATTTTAATTAAATAAAGTAAAGTAACTATGTAAAGGAAAAAGATACTATAAGCAAATTGAAGAATTTAACTAAAATAAGGTTTCATCATTGCAAAAAGACTATTCCAATAACATGTTTTTGGAAAAGAATTTCTTGTAAAATTAAGTTGTTTAAATGAAAAAACATAAATTTTTTGTACTTTATATAAAATATCACCACAAAATAAACCGAATTTACTTTCAACCTTGTCGTTTAGGTTTGTATTTTCTTTTCACCAGTTCAATTCCATTTAAAAAAAAAAAATCTAATGATCTAATATCTCTCAGGTGAGTTTAACTATGACTTTTATGTAGTTGGACCTTACATGGACTTACTCATTCCTTTCACATTAGAATCCACAATTGAAACTTCAAAATAGTAGTTTATGTCTGCTGCATTTTACATTACTTGATAATAAAATAATATCAAAATGGAATTAATCCAAACACGGGGGCTTGTTGTCTGTTTTGAGAATAATGATAAGTATTTTTGTTTGTTTTTTTTTTGTATTTTATAAATAATATTTTCAAAAATATTATCAACACATGTTCAATCTTAAAAAAGAAGAATAATATATATATATATATATATATATTCTTAACTTTTCTTTAAAAAGAAGTTCTGTAACCAGTGTAAAAATAAACACCGTGTTATTTTCGTAATTATTTTATTTAACTAAAACTTTTGTTTTATCTAGTTCATTCTCTTTGCAAAATTAAATTAAACAATCAATTAGTAACCTAACCTTCGAAAGTGAGTAGTATTTTTCTCAGAAGAATTCACCGCTCTCCTCTTTCGTTCAAACCCTAAAATTGATGGTCAAAGAATTAATAATGATGATGATAGTTAAAACAATAAGACTCTCCACCTACCAAGTAAAAAATTAAAATAAAATAAAAAAAAAAGGAAAGTAACATAAATTAGTTTGCACTTAACATTCTTTTACTACCCATAAAAATAGCAATAAAGCAACCGCTCCCTCTTGCATCTTGATCATTTTCTTGTTTGTTTGTATCATAATTACGAGAAAGAAAGATAGAAAGAAAGGAAGAAAGAAAATGGTAAATAAATCAAAGTCTCTTTTGTTTCTTGTTAAGTTCAATTCATTTGTCTAGAAAGGAGAAACAAGTGGAGAGAAGGTATTAATTATGCCCTTTTTCTCGTGCCCTTCAACCCCCTTTTTTTTTTTTTTTATTGTTCACATGCCTTTAACTTTTTGTTGTCAACTTGATTTAGTGTATATAATAAGAGAGAAACTTTTAATTGAAAAGTGAAATTCTTTCTAATTCCAAACAAATAAGTCTTCGTCATCATGTCATGTAAAGACAACCTTACTTAACTAGTTAACTTTATTTAAGGAATTAATTAGTTAGTTAATACTTTTATTTTATACTCAAGAAGTAATATTCAATTACAAGAGAAGCAGACAAATGTTTGGAATATTATTTGAGAGACGAAAATATACACGGTACTCTCTCTCTCTCTCTCTCTCTCTCTCTCTATATATATATATATATATATATATAAATGACAATATATTCAAATTAACATTTACATGTTGTATGTATGTTGTTTGCTTTGTGATCCAACTTAGCTAGACAGCAAACAAAACGATTCCATCTTCTTTTTATCTAAGATCTTTTTTCAAGTTCAATACAATTTTATATTAATTTTTTCAGAACTAAAAATATACATTTATTAGATTTGTTTTAATATATACATTCATTTTATTAATTTTAAAAATATGTACAAAAAAAAAAGCTGTTAATTTGATTCATGAATTAGAACAATCCATTTAACTGTAACATGATTATAATTCAAAGATTATTATAATAATCATAATAAACAAAAAACATCATTTATTTTAACTAACTTGTCATTATAAATATTTTTAAAAAATTTGTAAAATTAAAATATTATTTTAATTAAGTCTTAAGTATGTTTTTACTGTCTACTGCAAGGTCTAGTTCTACAAATTATCACTTTTTTATCTTTTTACTTTTGGTTTAATATGGGATGCCTTTTTTTATTTGTTGTTGATCAGAAAAGATGGATTATCCTCCTCATCTACTTCTGTTGTTTAGTAATTCAATCAATAGATTAAAACAAGAAAGAGCAGCAATTAACTGTTAAATCCTAAATAAACAAAAAATTTAACAATTTATTTTTATAATTTTATTTGGAATTAGTAAATTTTTAGTTACAAGAGTTCCCACAGAAATAAACAATTTTAACTATTTTTCTTGTAAAAAGTAATTTTTATTTAAAAGTTAATTGCAAAAATAATAGAGTTATTATTAATTAGATTAAATATAAAAATAGAAAACATATTAATGATTTAGAGCATAAAGATGTTAACAGAGTAGTAAATAGTTGTCAAGATTTTAATATTTTGTATATTTTAATATTTGATACATTATACTGATCAATTTTAATGACTTTAAGATATCTAAAATAATTAAATTTATTAATTTTTATTATATTTTAAAATAAAATTACATAAATAAATTATAATATGAATTCATGTTAGATTTTATCACTAAATTATTTAAATATTTTTATTTTTATGTTGAAAGATATAATTTTTAATAAATAATTGAGATTAACACTCATTTATTTATTTTTATAAATTGGTGCGAATCGAAGTTTTCACAGATATTTTAAAATTAATAGGATTAAAGTGTCCTTCAATTGAATGTTAAGGGTGTACAAGACATTTCGCCATGATTTTATTGTATCGTATTTTATTGAGTTGCATTGGCGTTTGGTTGTTTCAGCCATTTCTGAGACTAAGCAGGGCAATGTTGGGGTAGTAGTAGTAGGAATATGAATATGAATAGGCGACGATACATCTCGTGATTTTAGTTTCCAGATTTTTCCTCATTCACTCTACAACCTCTCTTCTCTTGTGCTCCTAACCCTAATATCATACTTATAACGAACCATATTAAAATTAAAAGACTCTCTCTTTCTTACTGCTACTACGCACCCTTATTTATTTTTGCTTTCTTCAACAATATCAATTTTCTTTATTGGTTTATTTTATGGGTATCATCCCTGGTTCGCTTTGTTTTTACCATTCGACGGTTCTGATCCTGTTTCAGGTACCCTTTTGAAGGTTCTGTCTATATTTCTGCTTTTCCTCCATTTTTTTCTTTTTACACTTTATAAAGCTTTCTTGTTTTCTTCTGTTGTGTTCTGTTTTCGATCTTTCTTGTTTTTGCCCCCTAAAAATTTGTGTTTGATTTATGTTGAAAAGTAAGCTTATATGATTCTGCATAATTATTCGTTTAAGGGTTTAGGTTTCTTTTTTAAAAAATGTTGATTAATTTTAAGTTTATTTATTTTTGAATTATCTTTTGTTAGTGTAATGGTGATCAGTGTAGTTCTCATAATGTTTAGTGTACGTTGGTAATTAAATTAAATTAAATTAAATTGTTCTGTAATCTATATGTATCAAACTTATCAAACATTATATCTCTTTATAAGTAAGCACTACTATAGCGTAATTCTCCAAACCAGTGTGTAATAAAGATTGATCATTTCTTTTTGTTTCCATTTGATAACGACTGTAATTTTTTTAGATAGATCCGGATGGTCTAATTTACATATGGGCTCAGTTTTAGGCAGACTGAATCAGGCGGTAGGTGTGTTTTCGAATGCTTATTGAACTTAGAAAATTATATTTTGAACCAAATTTTAATTTGCTGGTTCTTGTGACTGAACATTTGTTAATCAAGTAGATAAAGGCCCTTTTTTTTATTTCTCTTTATTTATTGTCCAAATCGTTGTTCAACCTGATGGTCGTGTTAATCACTATTTAGATACATGATGCAACTATTATTACTATTTAGCTAGAATTCGTAAGTGTGGATATCCAAGATCAAAGCCAATGTGGATGCTTGTACTAATTTTTGAATTTTAAAGAAATGGTGGAGTTTGAATCATGCAGTTTATGATATCTGCTTGTTTGTAAAGAGATATTCCCTACCATTTTCTTTGCTTATAATTATCTGAAATTCAGCAATGGCAGGATTGGGATGCTTCATTTTGAAATTAGTAAAGCAATATTAAGAGGTCATTTGAATTTGGGAATCAGTATGATTATTGAGGACTTTGCAGGATACGTAGCATTCTCTCTGTATTCTGTGCTCATAGATCTCCGAAATGCATCTTCAGAAATGGGTTAGTCTGAATTTGCACTGCCATATTTCTCTTTGTAGTGTTTGATTGAACTAAACAAAGATGGATGCGTTGCTCAATACCTCTGAAATTAAGGAACCAAATGAAGAAATGGATTTTGAATCAAAAATATATGAGAAAGCTAAAAAGCATTCTGTGCCAAAATCAGGAAATAAATATTCTATAGAAGATGATATTAATCGTCTTTTTGAGGCGATTGATGTTAAAACTTCAGCTAGTAACTTGGTTGCTTTGCGAAAGAGTGCTTTGAAAAGACCAATTAAAGTTGGTTCATCTCAAGCATCAGGGATTGGAATTTCAGAGCCTGTGAGTTTGAAGCAGGCACTGAGAGGATTATGCATCTCTCAGGCAGCAGAGATGGCTGCTATAAAACGGTTATCAAAGCCATCAAGTTCTTCAAGGTCCTCGGAAGCAGGAACTATCAAACAATTGTACAGGGCTGTGGTAGTTGAGGCAAATGAATCTGGCTTTTCTGTGAGTGAAGGTAAAGGGAATTTAGTTGAAATATCTCTTGTACCAGAAAAAGTAACATTAAATTCTACTGAGATGGTTCCTGAATCCATGCAAGTGCTGAAGGCAGAGTCTTCAAACCTAGCTGCTCAACCCTCAACCCTGTTGGGTATTGGAACAAGACCAAAGGCAATCATGAACAAATTACCATCATTGGATCAGATTGTTCCTGTGGTAACAGAGCTTGGGAAGGAGAAACCAAATGCAGAGCTTCAAAAGCTAAGTTCTACAGATTCTTCATTTGTTGCCATTACCCACGCAGAAGTCCAGGAGGCAGAAATATTAGCCCCTTCCTCAATTGAGATTCCAGTCAACAAACCTGTGCCAGATAAGGAGCAAAAAGGCAAGCTGCATCCCCCTGGATCTTCTTTGTTCAATTCCAGCAAATGTGGTAGCAACAGTCCTTGTCTAATTAAACCAGTTTTCCGGGGCAAGAGCTTTGTCAAGAGAAAAGTAAAGCAGGATTCAACTTCTATCTCCAGCAGTTCCCCTGCATGTGATGGAAGTGCTAATAATGATCTGGGTCCTGGTACAAGTTATATGGAAGACCATATGTGCAAGTCTACTGTGAACAATGAAAGGAAAGAATATGTGAAAACTTATCCAGCTTCAAGTGGTACAAATATGTGCACTGAAGTTAACTTAAGTGTTGCAGACACAAGTACAAGCAAACCAGGTTTTGGTTTGAATTGGGGTAACAGAGCTAAAGCTGTAGTGATGAAAGTTGATGAGAGATCAAGATCAAGAGAAAAGGGTGAATTCTCCCAAAGCTCAAAAAGTAGCATTGGTGACTATAGTAGTAGTGGAAGCATTAGCGAGGATAGCATTCTTAGTGGGTCTAATCGTGGTGGCAGTAGGCCTCACATGTCAAATGATCTGAGGTGGGAAGTCATTCGCTGTGCTCAGAAGCAGCATGGATGCTTGGGTATGAGGCACTTTAAACTTCTCAAGAAGCTTGGGTGTGGGGATATCGGGACTGTTTATCTTGCAGAGCTAGCTGGTACAAGTTGCTTGTTTGCTTTGAAAGTTATGGACAATGACTTTTTGGTGGGCCGAAAGAAAATGCCTAGAGCTCAAACTGAAAGAGAGATAATGCAAATGTTGGATCATCCTTTTCTTCCTACACTATTTGCTCATTTCACCACTGATAAGTTCTCTTGCTTGGTTATGGAGTATTGTCCTGGTGGAGATTTGCATGTGCTAAGGCAGAAGCAACCCAGCAGATTTTTCTCTGAACAAGCAGCCAGGTTTATATCTATTTCTGGTGCTTGCTTTACTTTCTTTATTTTTTTATTCAGTATTCTTGACTTACGAAGAGATGCATCGGTATCATGCCCTATAATATATTTATTTTGAGTAATTTCATAACTTAGCTATGAACTCTTTCTTCTCTCTTCTCTGAGAAGCATTTCTATTTTTGTCTCCTAAGTGATCTGTTCATCTGCAAATTTCCCGTGTCCACCGAATTATAAAATGCTCTTGTAATTCAGCATTTAGTCCAAAGCCGTCCTCTATTAGGCTTAAGGCCATTACTTATGGTGGACATTTAATAGTTGTTGAAGGAATTCATTAATTGATTCCAAGGTTGTTTGTCGCTTGTGCCAGGTGGAAAGCGTATAGATGTAGAGATCTGGTGTTTCTGTTTGGTCATTCAATGTGTAGAAAGAGTTGCTATTTTGTGTTTGCTTTTCTTGTTGGTCAAAACTACTGATGGGCAAGACATTTTGATAACAGAATGAAGGAACCAGCTATCACATCTGATTATGACAGTTTGATAATCTACTACTTAATTGATCATCCAAACTTTCATAGTACCATCATACTCATGATCTTCTCAATTCTTATTCAGTGCTTTCATATTTTCAGATTTTATGTTGCCGAAGTTCTCCTTGCATTGGAGTACCTACACATGCTTGGAGTAGTATATCGAGATTTAAAACCAGAAAATATCCTGGTTCGAGAAGATGGCCACATAATGCTGTCAGATTTTGACTTGTCACTCAGATGTGCTGTTAATCCGATGGTGCTTAAATCATCTTCACCTATTGAGGAGCTACCCACGAAAAAGGCTTCAAGTCCATGCTCTGAAGCTAGCTGCATTGACCCTTTTTGCCTTCATCCTTCCTGGCAAGTCTCCTGCTTTACTCCTAGACTACTTTCAGTTGCTGCAAAGTCTCGGAAGATAAAATCAGACTTAGCTGGTCAGGTTATCCCACTGCCGCAGCTTGTAGTGGAACCAACTGGTGCCAGATCGAACTCATTTGTTGGAACGCATGAGTACCTGGCACCAGAAATCATCAAGGGTGAGGGTCATGGGAGTGCTGTAGATTGGTGGACATTTGGGATCTTTCTGTTTGAGCTATTATATGGTAGGACCCCTTTCAAGGGATCTGGAAATGATGAAACGCTATCAAATGTGGTATCACAGAGCCTTAGATTCCCCGGCTATCCTGCTGTTAGTTTTCATGCAAGAGATTTGATCAGAGGGCTGTTACTAAAGGAACCAGACAGTAGACTTGGAGCTGTGAAAGGAGCTGCAGAGATCAAACAGCACCCTTTCTTTGAAGGCCTTAACTGGGCGCTCATACGGTGTGCAATACCACCAGAACAGCCCAAGTGCTTTGATGCAGTAATTGGTTCACAGATTATGGCTTTAGAGAAAAAGGAGAGCACCAAATATGAAGAGTTGAACGGTGGCGCTGAAGAGAATGAGTTTGATATGTTTTAGCTTTAGCACGCTGTGGTAAAACACAGATGTTTACTTAATTTTCTTTCTTTTTTTGAAAATGAGATTTGTCTGTCATCCTTGTTTGTAACTTGCATATATAGCATACACAATGTACATGTAATGCAAGTCAGAATCCGCCGGCAAGTTAGGAATATGATATATATTTATACTACAATATCTAGTAAGAGTTAGGGGTGACAAATAGGTTGGTTCAACCTGCAAAAATGTAATTCTTACGAGTCACGGGCAGGATTTACATATAAAAAGAAGGCCTGACAGGATCTATAAGTTTGATTTTGCTTCTGTAACAAAATCCATTATGCTAACATATATATAGTATACATATCTCTTCACCAAGACTCCAATGCAAGAAGCATGTATTTATTTTAGTTCTAAGTTAAGATAGAGACTAGATTAAGTAAAAATTTTGTTGATATCTGCCTACCACTGGTAAGAAAACTTAAATCTATATTCTCCTGAAAGGTGAATCGTTTAACTATGAACTTAGATTTTTTACTTCATTGAATTAGAACTTGTTCCGTCTTCTTTTCTTTTGAATATTCATTTGCACTTGACAAACTTAAAACAGTCACTGAGCTCCATGTATCATCATTCATCAAACTTAAAATAGTCACTTTCATAATTTATTTACTAAATAAATTAAAAAATAAATTTATGCGAAAATATTCTATATTTTTTAAAAAATAATAAATTTTACATTTTTTTTTTTAATTTCAAACCCATACATAGCAAAAATTTCTGTAAGTATGAGCTCCAACTCATTTAGGCCAGGAAACAAGACTAATTTTAACCTTATTTTGTGCTTCAAACCGAGCAACAAGAACAAATATCCACATTTAGAAAAACAAACCCGGGACAATGATGACTATTTTAAACTCTTTCTTTCAATTTTTTCTGGACGCTCACTCTATTTTTCTTTCACTTTTCTTCTCTCCAAACATGCTTACTTGTGTATAGAAAAATCAAACCATGCTAAAAGAAAAACTTGATATCAATCGGTGGTGGTGGTAAAGACAACTGGAGATGCCGCGTGATGAATTATATACCATGCATAAAAGTAACAAGCATGAAAGAAAAGAAGAAATAAAGAAGCCACAGAAAATTAATGCAAAGTAGAGAAGAATGATCAAGGAAAGGGCTCAACTGCAATCTCTTCAACTTGAAGAAATTATTAATAAGTAAAATGCACAGCTCTTCAACTCCATTCACCTTCCGAAGTTCACCAACCGATAATCACGCAAGTGAGAACGCCAAATAGAAGAAAACTGTGGCAATGTCGTATATGCAACATTTTTGTTGAAATTCAGAATTTTAAGCTTAGATGTACAACGCACATAAAAAACAAAGTAGTTGACAAAACAGGAAATGACCGGAGACAAAAATTCTTACCCCAAAACAGGGACGGGCAGGGGACAGAAATCTCCTCTCCAAAAGGGGGGCGGGTACCTTGTAATCTTCATTGATCTTAGCTATGTTTGGGTACCAATATGCACGAAATTCAACTATTCTATAAGTAGTTATTAATTACAAAAATATAGGGATCTAATTGAAATTTATCCCTTAGTTTGGACTGTTCTAATGTGTTTTTGGAAAACTCAAATGACAATAAAATATCTAATGGATTCTCATAGTTTTTCAAATAACGAATAATGGACAAATATGTAAAACATGCATATTGAACCCCAATTCAATTGTGTTCAAAGGCAAAGCTGTTATTCCATTATGTAAAACTTCATTTAATTTATTATTATCCATTAATTTTATGAGTAAGAGGCTCCATTCAAAATTTTTAAAGTTAGTCTAATTGAAATATTTAATTTTATTATGCATGTGATCAAAACTCACTTTGATCACATGCAACTTGTGATCCAAATTTGGTTACAATTTCAAATAATATCTTTGAATTGAGGGCGTTTTGGTTTAAAATAAGATTTTTGGTTTTCTTGATAAAAAAAAATTATAAAGGTGATTATTTTGATTAATTAATTTATGAATGTTACTGGTTTGGAAAATTTCCCTTATTTTAGTTATTAATTGATCTCGGTTCACTCGGCTTAGGCCCGTCATGCTCTAAAAACCAATTCAAGCCTGAATTTAGTGTCATTAAAAGTGGGCGGCCCATGCCAGGTGGCAGGTATTCCGTGTAGTTATTTGTAAACAAAAAACTGTAGAGAACCAAATCCCTAGTCCCCACATCTACAAAAGAAAAATTTTCATTCCCCGACCTCTTCATTTGCGTATTCTGCTACTTTCTTCACGCTGGTATAGTCGGCTATCATATCTCGTTCATATAATTTGTCGTCCCGAAATCTTCCTTTTGGCACGTAAGTTCATCTTCTTCTCCATTTTATGTAGTTTAGATATGATATTTATCGACTCTAGTTGTTATTAATCAATTTGTTTTTTTTTTAATGCTAGTCAAAGCTAATAGTTTTTGTTCGGTCGATCTTGATGTGATTTGCGATTTATATTTAGGTTGTAAAGATTCAAAATTGGATTAATATCCGAGTTTCGGTTTAAGATTGGAGCTTGTTTGCAAATCCGTAAAATTGAATTAATATCCAAATTTCGGTTGAAGATTAGAGCTTGTATCTAAATCCGTGCATACTATTTGTCTGGAAAAAGCAAAATTAGGCTTGTTTATCATTATTATTTTTTTACTTTTAAATATTTTTTTACCTCCCTAATAGGTTTAGCGTGATGAATTAATAGAAAGAATCTTATGATTTAAGTTGGCTATGTTTTGTTGATGATCAGTGTAATGTGGTTATTTGTTTTTTACTGCAATGTCAACATTTGTATTGTTGCAGAGCTGGATGATAAATGTAAAAATTTTGCTTATCGGATCATTGTTGTGTATTAGCGGATTGTAGATTGTACTTATTGGATCATAGTCAACTCCATATGTTGAAACTTTGATGCACAATTCATGTGCATTGTAATATGTTTCAGTATTTTGTCTAGTGTTTGTAAAATTGTATCCTTCGTTTTTGGCCTCGAATGGAAGGAGCAGGTCAAGAATGTTGCTCAGCGAGTTGATCAACTACACTTTTTTTGTTTTTCTGGTTCCTGGCCTTATATTAGTTTGTTAGCCTTTTCCTCACATTTCATTTGGGATTTTATGTCCACTTGTATTTTGGTTGGCGAACTTTTTCTGTTTTGGCTGCTATTCATCGACTACCTCATACTGCATGTGTATGCCACTGGAGTAGAAATAGCACAAGGAGTAAACTTATATGCTGTTTCTGTTCAGAGAGTGGAGCCGTGGTTTTCAGAGCTTCAGGAAGTTGCCTTGGTCGGATTATAGTTGATGTTTAACTCTTAATGCAGGATGACTGAGTTTGAGACCCCCTTTAGACCACAGGAGAAGCTTATTGAGAAGCAGAAATACTTTCAAAGTATCCATAAACACACGTACCTTAAAGGACCATTAGATAAGATTGCATCTGTTGCCATTCCGATTACTTTGGCTGCAAGTTCGATGTATCTAATTGTGAGTGTCTTGCCTTGTGCTTTCCATTTTGATTAACTGCAACATATGGATAAAAATGAAATAAAGTTGGTCCTCTCTATTTATGGTAATGTAACTGTAATACATATTTTGCTATTTCTTTTTAATTTCAGGGAAGAGGGATCTATAACATGTCACATGGGATTGGGAAGAAAGAATGAGACAGCTATCTGTTTTCTCTTGATGGGCTATACGATTTCTTGCTCATATTTCAAAGACTTTCTTGTTTTCATACCTGGACTGTTGTCTTTTGTAATTCAAGTGTACTATCTTTAATAATTGCAACTTAATTAAGTTGAAACCTTATGTTTGGTCCAGTACTTTTCAGATTGGTTTCAAATATTGCGTAAAGACAGTTGAAGGCATAATTTTTCTGTTTGACGTTTTTTTTACTTTGGTTAATTTTATGCTTGCTTTGGGATTTGTGTGATTAAATTCCATTAATCATGCAGGATTTTAGTAACTATTTGCAAATTCTATACTTGGCCTTTAAGATTTTAATTGGTTGATGAGTAATTTTTTGTTTTATGCTTTACGGAATCGTTGACCAGCCATTTTATATTGTATTATTTTAAATAGTTTGATGCAGTTAAGTATTGGATGGTATTAAAATTTGAATTTTTTAAATTAAATTAATATTTATTAAACAAGAAATAGAATCTAATGATACAATGTTAAAAGAGGTTTTAACATATATTTTTCTTGAAGATTGTGGTGATTTTATTTTATAATAAATTTTATGAAAAGATATATTTATTTTTAATTTTAAATTGATTAATTAAAATATAAATATATTCTTAATTTATTTATTTTTTATTTAAATTTGATATTAGTTTATATTTTAAATTTTTAATAATATAAAATTTTAATTAACTTAAAATAAATATTATTAATATATTATCATATTATTTAAAAATAATTTATATTAAATTTTGAAAATTTACAATCTATTTAAAAAAATTTTATAATTATTAATTAATATTATTTAAAAATTTATACAATAACATTATTTTTTAAATATAGATTTTGAATCTTATATGAAGTGGTAAGTAATTTTAAATTAATTTGTTAAAGAATTAATATGTATGTGTATATATATATTTAAAATTTTTTATATAAATATTATTTTGTTTGTTTTATAAAATATGTTTAATAATTTTTAAAAATTAAATAAGATTGAATATAGAATTTTTTATTTATAAAAAAAAAACAAATAAAAAGTATATTTATATTTAATTAGTTAATTTATGGTTAAAGTGAAGGTAAGTATATTTTTTTTACAAAAATCGTTGTAAAATGAAATTATCACAAATTTCAAAGAGATATCCAATGAAACTTTAATATTAAAATTTGTTAAAAAATAATCAAATTGTTATAAACTAATTAAAATAAATACGAATGTTCATAACTTATAACTTCTAGTTTTTTGAATATTGATTTAATATGAATATTTTGCATATGCACCTTTTAATTTTTTTTCATAACTTTCAAGAACTGTTAACCTATGATTTATAAATTTATTATTACATTTACTTCATGTTGTAATTGTGTAACAATAAAAAGTGAGCATTTCTCTTTATTTTTAGCACTTGAAATAAATAATATAATATTATAAATTATTGTATTTCTTATTTATACTCTTTTTTTTAATCATATTATTATGTTACTTCTTGATTATTTTTCTAAAATGATATCAAAATGAAGCTCCAATTAGTTGTTTAAAAATGTCAAATGTTGCAAAATTTAAATTTATAGCTTTTAGAATTTTGGGATAATGATCTATTTTGGGTTTTAGATGTTAAAATCTACCTTGATATTATAAATCTTGAAAACAATATTAAGATAAGGCAATGAGACATTCGTCCAAGATTGTGTTAAGGTGATGATCTTCTTTGCCATTATTTTCATGAATAATTGAAAAGTGAGTATCTTACATTAAAAGGTTTATCTGTCCTTTGGAATTATTTAAATTAAAGGTTTAATTCCAAAAAAGGTCATACTTTCAAAAGTTTGTTATAATTGGATGAACTTACGATTACATAATTTTAAATCATTTACTTAGTATTTTGCATTATTCAAATTATTTCTCAATTATAATTGTATGGAGAAAAAAAAATTATGAATGGAGATATGTTGGAAAAACATTCTCCATTTTTCATACTTTGAATTTGCTTCTATAATAACATTATCGAAACCAGGGAATTAGAAAATATTTTGAACTTATCATATATCTTTTAGTGGTTAAAAAATAATGAATTTTTATTTAAAAACTATCAATCTCACAGATTGGATCTGTACTACTCCTCGAAGAAAATGATACTTTAGCCAATAATTATTGTGCTAATCAAGGACATAGCTGAGGTCGTGGTCATAAATATAATCAACGTCATGGTATTTATAACAAGTAATTTATATCAAGCCATATGAAGTTGAATAATAATTATGAAAAGCAAGAAAAATGAAAAGGCCCATAGAAGAAACCTTTAGTAAATTATCAAAATATTTATTTTAAATGTAGTATAAAAAGACATTAGTCACGTGTTTGTCGTACATTAAAATATCTAACTGATCTTTACAAAGCATCAAAAAATATGAAAGGAAAAGAAATTAAGATAAATTTTATTGAACATGAGAATCTAATTAATTCAAGTGATTCAAGTGATTTGGATGTTTTAGTTTTTTTAAAGACTAAATGACAAGGTTGAACACTTAATTAGTGATGGACAAGTGAATACCAACTAAAGTGTTACGGTTTTAAAGTGTGTTTCAAATTTTTGTGTGTTTTCAAACTTAGTATGTTTAAGGCTTGAATCTATAATATATTTAAAATTTGGTATTATGGTATGTTTTAAATTATGTTGTAAAAAATATTTATCATTTTGAGGGTTTTATGAGAGTTAAGTGTGTAATTTTCAAATTTTCCTTATAAACACTTTATGTTATGTTTTCTTCACATTATCTTGATATTTTTTATATTCATTTTATTTTTATTATCACATATTCCTTATATTCATTTTATTTTTATTAACTTTATTTTATGTGTGTGAAGATAAACATACCCTATTATTTATAAATATACCCTATTCCTATCTATAGTGGATATAAAACTTAAGATACCTATTGAGAAAAGCAATTTTTATATCCATTTACTAGATCTCTTAATCATGATATGCAGCAATAACTAACATAATTCGGATGGATTTAATTATAACTACTATTAAAAAAGTCTCTTTATAATCCAACCTTTATTTCTGAGTATAACATTTCACCACTAATTTAATTTATAGATCTTTACCTGGCCATTCTTGCTAATCTTTCTTTTGAATATCTATTTATGACCAATAGGAACTATATCATTTGGTGTATCCACAAGTGTCCAAACTTGAGTGTTATATATGGATTGAGTCTCAAAATTTATTGTTTCTAACCATTTATCTGAATCTTTATAATCTAACCTTTATTGTTGAATATAACTTTTCACCACTAATTTAACTTTTTATGTCTCTACTTGGCCATTCTTGCCAATCTTTCTTTTGAATATTTATTTATAACCAATAGATACTGTTTCTTTTGGTGGAACCATAACTGTCTATACATGATTATTATATATGGATTAAGTCTTAAAATTCATTACTTCTAGTTATGTACCTGAATTTTTTTTAGGATAGTTTCTTCATAACTTCTAAGATCATCTCTATGATCTGTTTCTCCTACTAAATATGAGTTATACTCATACTTATGAAGAAACTTGTATCAGTCTGAAAATTTTAATGCTTTAGATGATCTCTGAATTAAAATTGGTACTAAGGTCTGCTGACTAGATGATCCAATTACAATAGTGTCGATTTGAGGTACTGAGGACTCTTCCTCAATCTCAATATTTCTACTTGCACTATCTTTTTTCAAGAATTTATTCTCTAAGAAGAATGTATTTCTACTAATCAAAACTCATTAATCAGAAGAAAAATAAAAATGATATCCTAAATTATCTTTAGGGTATTTAATAAATTGATCATTCTTTGATTTTTACTTTAACTTTTTAGTGTTAATTAGCTTAACATAAGTTAGGTGACTCCAAATTCTCATATAATTGAGACTGGGTTTCTTACTACTTCATATCTTATATAGAGTCTTTTGGGCTAATTTTGACAAAATTCTATTCAAGATATGTACAGTGGTCGATAGGGCATATAACCTTACAAATACAACGACAAATTTGCGAAACTCATCATTGATTGTATCATATCTCATAAGGTACGATTACTCCTTTCTGTCATATTATTAAGTTGTGATGTACAAGAATGAGTCAAGTAGGAAATAATACCATTACCTTTTAAGAAATCTTGAAATTCTATACTCAAGTATTCACCTTTACAATGTAATTGTAAAAATTTAGTACTTTTTTCTATTTGTTTTCTACTTCATTTTTGAATTTTCTTGAACTTTTCAAAGGATACATATTTGTATTTTATTAAATATATATGTCCATACTATGATATATCATTGGTAAAGGTAATGAAGTAGTCAAACCCTCTTCGAGCTTGTTTATTAAATGGTCCATACACATATGTATGTATGAGTTCCAATAATTAATTAGCTTTTTTCCTTTTACACTCAAAGGGCAATTTGGTTATTTTGCTTTAAAAACATGATTTACAAGTTGGATAGGGTTCCAAACTCAATGGGCTTAAAATCTAACTTTCTCTAAGTTAAATCATGCGTTTCTCTTTAATATCACTAATCTGTGATGCTAGATAGTTTTAGGTTTTGTCTCATTTCAAATTCTTTTCTTGATAACAGATTTAACATAACTTGTAGTGTGCAACTCAAGTATATACAAATCATTTGTATTTAGTGCTTTGTTAACCAATATATTTTTCAAATGTATCAAACATTTATTCCTATTAAACTATACAGTGTAATTAGATTTACATAATAAAAAAATAGAAATAATGCTTTTAATGGCTTTAATAAAAATAACGCAAAATCTAAACTTAAAATGTGTTTAATCGCTAATCTAAAAAAACATGATCCTCTAGTTTTTACTGTAACAATTTTTCCATTAGCTATCTTTAATATTAGTTCACCTTTCTACAATGTAAAACTATTCTGCATTGCTTGTAATAGGATACTTACATGAGTTATAGTTACTGAATCAACTATCTAAGATTGATTATCTAAAATAACATTAATTTCATAATCATTTATGTAACAGCTATACATATCTACTTTAGTATTCTTAAGACTTTCAAAGTATTAAGACATTTCTCTTCCAATGTCTAAGTTTTTCACAATGGAAACAACGTCCTTTGTCTTTGGCTTTCTCTGTTTTGGACCAAACATTTTAAAAGTCCTTCTTATTTGGACTAACTTTTGGCCCTTTTTTAGTTGGCTTCTTTGACTTATTATTAGTCCTACTAGCGAAAGCTATATGAACATACTTATATCTTTTCCCTTTATTCATTTGCTTGTAAAATTCTTGAAACTCATTGAGTAACACAGGGAGAGTATGCTTAATCTTGTTCAAATTATAATTAGTTATAAATGATTTATAACTTGAAAAAAGGGACTGAAGAATCAAACTTACTTTGATACGGTCAAGCATAACTTTACCATATCCATTAGTTACCTAAAATGATTAATCATCTTGATGACATGATCATCTAGCAGCACTCTTTTCCTGAGCCTTATATTGAAGAGGAGGGAAGCACATAATTCATATTCTATTACTCGAGAATTGTCACTATACAACTGTTATAAGGTGGTAAGAATATCATAATCACTATAAAATTTCTCATGTTAGATCTAAAACTCTCTATTATGGATGCCAAAATATGTTCCCAAACTTTTTGGTTATCATTGTGTCATCTTTCATATGCTTTATGTTTATCACATGAATTATCACTAATTATCTCGAGTGAAATGAGAGCTTCCAAAACATATACAAGTTTCTTAAAATTCAGAACTATTTTGAGATTTTTGAGCTAGTTTTTAAAATTTTGCCTTGTCAAAACATTATTGTCTAATATTCTTAAGAAAACATTGTTCGATATTCTGTATGTTTTTATATCACAAGTATGAGAAATTGCAAGGAAAAAAAGTATTAGTTAATATCTTGTTTATGTTCAAATAATTTGAACAATAACAATCAAACCTTTTGAAAGTTATCAAACAATGCTAACTATATTAACTCCCATTATTTAATTTAAATCTTACACTTTCTAAGTTAGGACTTAAAATTTTCGTTGAAAATTTAAAAGTTTTAAATTTTTTAATAGAGAATCAAATTCTTATCAAAATTAATTAATCTCACATTTTAGAATCTTAGTCAACTAATCTTAATAAGTAAGAAACTATCTTCTATTACATCTCATGTAATGTATGATTTATTTTTCTTGCCATAATCTCAAACAATTCATATTTTAGAATTTTGATATCTTAAACCAGTTAAATCCAAACTATTTTATTTTTTCGAAATGTATCTCTTATTTGAACCTCACATACTAGAAATTTTAGTTCAGACTATATTATATACTCAAAAACTAAATAACTAAATTTTATAACATCAATACTACACTCTTGATATTTTAGAATCTTGAAATATAACATCAAATCACAAAATTTGTTGTTATCCCACCATGGATAGTATGGATTTAATAATTTTAATATGGAATCAATTTAAATGTTAATTTCATATGTATTAAATATATATCTTAGACATGCAAATTCATATTTATTTATTTATCTCATGAATATATATACACTAACTTTTAGCATGGATATTACATATAAATATATACATCTTTTATTCTTAATAAAATGTTTAAATACTTGTTATATTAATTCTTTAATTATTAAATCACGTGTAATACTTTACACATTATTGACATTTTTTTACTAATTTGCTTAAATTTTCAAAAATTTTTGTTTCACAAGTAATTTTTGACATTTACTAAGTTAATATTATAGTTTTGTAAAAACTAGTCAAACTAATGACCACATGATGCATGTTTTATTGTTGAACTAGCCTAATGTTTTGTTTAGATGTGGTTATACATTTTTTCACACTTGAATGCACATTCACGCAAATATCATATATAGGACCATATATGTCATCCCTGTGTTCTATTTAAACAAACACAAAAACATGCATCCAATGCATACATATGTTTCAAGAAATTGCATAACATACACATCTATCAAAAATGCATCATGTCATATATGAAATCCAATTTACATACATGAACAAAACATCCTGCATGCATAAATGTATTCAAACATTTATACACATACATTGACATTCATATGGTAAATTCCAACAATAAATAAACATGCCATAACATGTACTTTATGCATACATATATACATGTAATCCCCTTACATACATATATATATATATATATATTATGTATCATGCATCAATATTTGACACTTACATGTGTTTAGCTAATTTAAACGCATAAACTACCATGAAAAAAATTTTCATCACCAACACATGTCATGGCATATATATGAAAATATGAAATCAAACACATTTATTTTGATTTCCAAAATATATTCACATACATATATATCTCATATACATGTATATACATTATTTATGAAAATCAAAATTTCATAAATAAAATAATTCAGCCAAGCACCATTATCACCACATTTATGCATGAAACGTCATCATGCATTACTTGGCCAAACTTTAGGGTATCACATATCCATACTTTTGTTTCCAACATGGCCATTAACACATCAAAAAGAATACATTTTGGTGGATGAAAATTACATTCCATGTGACCATTTCACCGTACAACTCAAAATCATCCAACATGTTTAAGTCGCATTGAAACATATTACAACATTTAAATCAAATCAATATGTGTTCAAAACAACAAATAAATACATCCAATTGGCATGGAAAACCATTGCCCGTGCATTCCTCCCTTTTAGCCAAATATCCCTCCTTTTGAATTTCATTCAATTTGCAATCAAAATTAACACACATATAGGTTTATTTCATTGCCATGAAACATTTAAGTACATGAGAATTGATTGAAAACACTTTCCAAACAATAATTCCTACCTTGACCAAATGTAACCCACATGCATGCAATTTTGGTTTTTCACTAAAACCATCACACAACACATAGACTAATGTGTAATTATCCTTATACATCTTTTAAACTATTTAGAATAGATTAGAAATTCAAATTTCCAGCAAGGAAAGCATAGTGGCTGAATGGTGCATAATTGTGCATTTTTATCAATTTTTCAAGCAATCAAAAATATATACCAATCCTAACATGCTTTGATATCATTTGTTAGATTAAAATGCTAATAACATGCATAAAGTTAAAATATGTGTTCATTGAAATATTTTTATAAACACATGGCATGCCAATTAATTATATATCATATATATGCAAATTTGGCAATTTTAGATGAATTTTGCTTGCTTACTTGATAAGATGTGATAGAAATTTCTTCAATTATGTGAAGAAGTCATAATTTACACCACTAAAGGAGGAAGAAAAACCTTGGCCAAATGCTAGCTTGGGAAGAATGAGTTTTGATGTTTTTACTCATTTTTTTAAAGTTAAAATTCAACATTTGGTAAAGTAACACACATATATATAATTAAATTACCCATGGGTTTTCAAATTTATCTTCACCTTTAATCAAAAGATGATTATATACTATGGATAATATAGACATTATTTCATAATTTTCACCTTATACATTTAAGTTCAGGTACTTCAAAGCAAAATATTGGTTAACTTTTAACCAAATTATAAGTATACATGGACTAATGTGTAATTATCCTATAATTTTATATTTTCAATTAGATCCTTATATAATCAATATTATCAATTTAACTATGAAATTTATAATAAATTACATTTCATTGCAAACCTAAGAAAAATTTTTTAAATACTTTAAAGTATTCATAAATATATATATATATATATATATAAATATATATATATATATATAGTATACTTTTGCTCACGTACTATCTCTTGTTGGTCTTGAGGGACGGAGTAGGCTAGGTTAGCTGAAAGATGGTTATTGATTCAAGGACACAAGGTGCCCCTGCTTTTTCAAGGTAAGAAGGGATAGAGAAAATACCCCGAGCTAATGTTCGAGTACCAGGCACTACAGCACTGAAGTAACCCATCCTATACTTTCAGGAAAAGCTCGAACGACCTTCAACAAAAGGGTACCTATATTCAAAACTGACAAAGGTGGGTAAATAAAGAATACCTAGGGGCACGAGACAATTGTCTCTAAGGAACTCAGTAAAATAACTCCGTAATATATATAACTATTATATATATTTATTTCGACCTAATATTATCTCAAAGGTGCTAGTTTCACTACCGATAAAATTTTTCTTTCCCAAAATACTTCTCATTACCTTTGGTTATTGGTAAAATTATGTGGATTCACTATTGAATAACTATGAACTTTTTTTCAAACTTTTCAAATTTATTAAACTATTCGTTTGTTTAATAACTATAGTTAACATCTAATAATATGCCATAGTTCTTAATCCAAAATAAAGTCAAACTTCATCAATTTCTATCTTAATTATACATATTGTATGGGTAAAGTTTTTTCATTATTTAATCTTAATCGATTAATGGTTCATAGTACTTCAAAACTATTTATCGATATGCACTGAACTTATTACCATCAAAACTTTCGTGTAATATTTAATTATTTTGATTAGAAATTTACTTTTTCAGCCATTTATTGATGTTCATTAAAGAACTCAAATTCGAATTGATTCAATGGTAACTCTAATCTTATATATCTAGTCAACGAATTCCAACTTAACTATCACACATTTTTAAATGTAAATAATATGTCACTAAATCAACTTTATCATACAAGACGTAGCTAGTCTCATATTTATATATTATATGAACCATATGTAACTGTACCAAATTTGATAGTGATGTCTTAGGTCAAAAGACAACGTTATACACTAGTATAATTATACGATAAATTATTGATTACATCTAATACCACGTAATTTATCGTTATGTGGTCATGTTCGAAAAAATAGTTCTCTAACTATTTAATCTATACTAATGTCTTAATAACGTGACTATCATACTATCCACACTAATATCATTTCATAATATTTACAGGAGATATTCAATTTATCTATTATACAATATCATTACTTAATCACTATTACCTCTGTAGAGAATGCTATGATAATATTATTTAATTGTTAAATAAATTATCTAAACAATTGACAAATATATTTTATTTATATATATGATTAAATAAAAGAAATAGTCTACATTTGTGAATAAATAACTCTTCTTTTTCATTAATGAATAATGTATATACAAAATAATGTATACTTAAAGCTAATAATATGAATGACTTCTAGGGCATACTCTAATACTTAATTGTCCTTAGTTATGCATTATTGTAAATAAAGTAATGATAATGCATAAAAATATTGATATTTAATACATCAATGTTTGATAAGGTGATGTTGAATCATTAATATTCTCGTCATTTTTAAGATCAATGAATACTCGGTTGAGAGATGTTATTGCAATGCTCATAGCTGCTAACAATGCATCATTGTATGGGTAGTTAATACCCTTTGCATTCTCTTCTGTGAGCATAATTAAGATACTACTCAGTCTTGACTTCTTACTTTCTTGCATAATAAAGACTGAACTATGATTCTTGTTAGCCCTATTTGAATTCTCACCAGGGTAAGCCCATCTACTATAATCCTTATTCTCTATCATATACTTATTAAGGTAATTGTTCTTTATAAATACTTCAACCAACTTTTTCAGTTCCACACAGTCTTTGATGTTATGCCCATGTACAATACTTACTTTTCGTTTCTTACGCCAATTAGTGTATTAATTTACCTTATTGTTACCACCATTCCTTATCTTTATTCTGTTATTCATTCTTGGGAGAAGGGAGTGGGAATCTCTTAACTGATTCGTACCTTTTATTTGGCAATCATCTTAATGTACTATTGCTTATTCTATGTTGCTCTTTCCATTCTTGATTATTAAACTGAGAACCTTTAAAATAATGAGGGATTGTTAAACATTTTTTGTTATGCTTATCTCCTCAAAATTTCCCCTACTCTATTTTATATCTTAAGGTTCCTTGATTACTCACCTCGCTTTCTTCGTTTTTCTTTTCTACAACCTCTTTCTTGCTTGTTACAGCCTCTTTGTCCTTTTGGTATATATTTTAACTCCTTTGCATAGCTTTTTGGTCATAGCTTTTTTTATCATAGAAGCTTTTTTGTCATAGCTTCTTTGTTATATGAAGTTACATGTTTTTTTTCGTAGATCATACTAAAAGGCACATATTTTGACTCCTTTATTCAATCATTCTAATGCAATTGGAAGGTTATATACCCTTAACTCTAACATCTCAGTGTCATATCTCTTTATAAAACTTTTTAAACTTTCATTTGGTCATTGTTTAACCAACTTTAGGCTATTTAAATCTTTTACTGACACACTAGCTCTTTGAAAATTCTTTGTAAACGTTTAGGACAACTGCCCAAATGATTTTATGCTCTCTTCACTCAAACTCTTGTACTAAAGTTAAGGAAAATTTGTTAACCATAGTCATCATTTTGCTATATTAATCTACATGTAATTTTGGAATAGTCTAACCTATATAAGCTAATATTTATGGCATTTTGAACCCTTTTGGGAGTTGTAAATTCAAAATTTATCTATTTTACAATGATTATGTCTTAAATTTATACTTTCTTCTTATCTCAATTTTCAATCTTTCTTTAATTATTAAACCTCTTTCGTTAATTTTTTTAACTCTTCTAATAATTTCCTTTGTCTACTTACTTTTTGTCGCTCTTTAACTACTTTCATGGTGACATTTTCTGAATTATTTTTTTGACCACGTGAGGATTTTGGAAGTCTTTCACTTTCTCTTCCATTTTTACCAAAATTTTCTACTTTTTGCATCATAAAATTTGGAACAAAGTATTATCCATATGTTGGTGCTGAGACCCCTGCTCATTCCTTTCATAATAAACCTTCTGCTTTTCTTTCTGAGTAATAATTAATTTCCTTAAAAAGGGAACTTCACAATTAGTTCTTTTGCACCTCTAACCATATGTTCTGCTAATTTCCTACTTTGATCAATGTTTTTTACTTTATTCCTTAGTTTTATTCCTCTAAAATTACATCACAACTATTTGACCATGCTTTGCAAAACATGCTTCATCATTTCCATCATTTATTGCTTAACTTCTCCTAGTAACATTCTTTATGGATCTTATCCTTTTCTTTACTTCTTCTTAAAGTAGTATTATCATGATAAAGTTATTCCAACCTCATCTATGATTCTTTCTATTTCTTCCCTCCTATATATCACCATCTTTCCTTTAATTGGGCTTTTTATTTGATTCACAGAAATGACATCAACTGTTGTTATTGATTTTTCACTCAGTAGTGATTAACAAATTTCTTCACCTTTTTATGCTTAAATCGTGATTTATACCTCTTCCTTACCCAATTGGTGTGATTACTTTATTTGTTAAAAATAATGCATGATAAAAAATGCCAACATGTCCTATGATAATCCTTTAATGCTTAAGTTAGAAAAAATACTTAAAAGACAAAAGAGAGAAAAGACAATATTATCAAGTGAATTGGCAATACCTTTCTTTGTAGTGACTATTTCTTTTTATAGTCTTTTAGCAAGTGGTTATCTTGCTAGTCGATGTCTTCCCATAGTTCATGGATGCTTATTAAAGTTAAAATTTTTTAGAATCATAAATGTAGCTTAAAGGCTATTTGTATTTCAAGTAAGGAAGTTTTTACAAAACCATAATACAACCTATTACCTCTATAAAGATGTAAGCTAAACTTATATACACTAGAGTGACTTAGTAACCAAAGACAAAGCTGGAAAAAATATAAAACAAATAAAAGATAAATTATCCTTCTTGATGTTATCCAATTGTTAAAGGAATAATCTTTAACAGTAATCCTTTTGATTGCAGTGAATTGGAGGCTTAAGGTTATAGTAACAACCTTGAACGAACGAAGGTAGAGAGAGAGAGAGAGAGAGAAAGCAAAAGTGCCCAAGCAATAGATAGTTTTTGAATTAAAGAAAGTTGGGCTTATGTCATCAACTCATGAGATTGGGCTTCAAGCACTATAGCCCATTAGCCTAAACATAATATTTTAATCTCATGTTTAAATTTCCTCTTTTAAAGTCATGTTCTTTTCTTCAACCTTTAACTTCTTTCTAAAGAAATAAAATTTCTCTAAGTTAAGAGCTTTGGTTAAAATGCCTGTAAGCGAACTTTTTAGTTTGGGCATGATATATTAGGTTTGTGGCTAGTGAAGTTGCACTTTGACTATTTGACCATATGATTAATAAAATCCTTACTAAATTTTGAATTTTAGATAGCAATGATTTCAATCAACTAAGCTTAGCACTTATATGGGTTGAGGATATGTATTTTGTATTAGAATATACCGTAAAAGCCATTCGTGTTATCTACTTCAGTAATATTTTGTTTTATATATGTACATTATTTGTTAATGAAAGAATGTATTCTTTATTTACAAATATAAAATATTTCTTAATTTAGTCATGCATACAAATAAAATATGTTTGTGAATTATCCAAATAGTTTATTTGATTATTAAATAAAATTATTAAAATCATTCTCTACTGAAGTGATATTGAACAAACAACGTAATCATATAATAAATATACTAAATATCTTCAATAAATATCATAAGATGATATTAATGCAGATAATGTAAAAATTATGTTATTAGAAAATTAGTATAAATTCATGTTAGAGAATTATTTTTTCGAACATGACCATACAATAATAAATCACATAATAATACATGTAATTAATGATTTATCGTATAATTATACTAGTGTGTGATATTGTCCTTTGATCTGAGATATCATGGATAAATCTGGTGTAGACATAGTACATGATGCATATGGTGTATAATTACATGATTAATTACATCTTGTATGATAAAACTAGTTTGGTCATGTATCATTTACATTTGAAAATAAATGATAGTCAAGACAAGATCCGTTGACTCGATATATATATATATAATCTAAGTTTTTGGTGACTTGATTTGAACTTGAGTTTTTGAACAAATATCGATAAATGGCTAAAACATTAAATATTTGGCTAGAATAATTAAATGTCACATAAAGGACTTTATGATAATAAATTCAGCACATATTGATTGATGATTCATATTTATATGAATATAAAATTTTGTCATACCATGGCTAAAACATTAAATATTTGGCTAGAATAATTAAATGTCACATAAAGGACTTTATGATAATAAATTCAGCGCATATTGATTGATGATTCATATTTATATGAATATAAAATTTTGTCATACCATGAACCCTAAATTAATTAAAATTGAACAACGAAAGAATTTTATCCACACGGTATGTACAAATTAGATGAGATTTGATAAAACACAACTTTATTATAGTTTAAGACTTATGACACATTACTATATATTAACCATAGTCGTTAAATTTTTAAATAGTTTGAACACCGAAAAGTTTAGTGTGAATTTATTATTATTCTATAGTGAACTTACATAATCAAACTAATAAGGAGACTAACACCTCTAAAATAATATATTGGCCTAAATAAATATATATAATTGTTATATATTTTTATGATTCTTTAAAAGTATTTAAAAAATTTTCATAATTTTATATTTTCATGTAATTTAGTATAAATTACATACCACTTTTGAGAAATATGAATTATCAAAGAATTTAAATGTAAATTATCAATTGTTAAATAATTATAATTAAGCTCTTGAAATTTTATTTAATGGTTAAGTAAATATAATTATATAAAAGTACAAAGACCAATGTGAAATATATAATAATTATTAAATAATTATCATTTTGTCTTTAGTACATATTTATCTATAAATTAAAATAAAGGTTAATTTTGTAATTATGGATAAAGGGCTTAGTATATAAAAGCCAACTTAACCAAATTTCATAAAATGAAAAATTAAAAAATCTAACTCTTTCTCTCTCTAAATTCATAACGTTCTCACTCTAGAACTTAGATGGTGTAGATTGTTGGGGTTTCATAAATTTGATATCATTTTTAATCAATTAATTAATCTAATAAAGTAAAAAAACTTATCCTTGGTTGGTGTTTTCATCATATATTTGATATATGTTACAAAAAGAATGAGATGCTTTGTGTTGTTGGTAAAATTTTTGTGATTTATTGCATGTTAGGCTATAATTATTCTTTTCTTTTGCCTCAGCACTAGACTCAGTAACTACTTGTTGCTTTTTCAAGCTCTATGATATCATATTACCTCGTAAGCATATGTAGTAAGCGTTGATGAATTTTCAATCATTTATGTCACTACCTCAGTTTGCATTTCAGAATGCTACCAACTCTATGTCATCTTATTTATAGAATAACAATCCAAAGTTGCTAATGTGCTTAAGGTACCTTAGCGCTCTTTTGTATACTTTCTAATGCGTGTCAAAAGGATCACTCATACATTGATTTAATCTATTCACTGCATAAGAGATTTCTAGTCTAAACATGCTAGCATATTATAGTAAACTTATCATAATTTGTATACTATTTTATTCTCAAAATGTTTACCAATGTTTTTGTATAGTTTGATGTTAAAAGTTATTGGTGTAGGGGCTCTTTTATAATTATGTATATTAGTTTTATCTAAGAGGTCAATGATGTATCTTTCTTGACTCATGATCATTAGGCTTTCTTATTATCTTAAAACCAAAAAAGTAGTTAAGGTAACATAAGTTCTTTAAAGTAAATGTTTTATTAAGTTGCTATACTTAGTCCTTAATTTATTGTTGATCACTCCTAGTTATGATGATATCATTGACACTAATCAATAAAAGAATGAGGTTAGAGTTAGTTACCTTATAAAACAATGAAAAGTTTGATTTGGAGTTACTGAACTTTCTTGTAATCAAGGTTGATTTTAGTTTTTTGAACTAGGCTATAAAGGGTCTCTTTAAGACTATAAAAAGGCTTTTTTAGTTTATAAACATGATCTTATCTTAATGCATCCATAAATCCTATTAATTAACTTATGTAGATAACTTCTGAGAGCTCTCATTTCAAAAAAGCATTATTAATGCCTATTTGTCTTAATTTCTAATCTCTATATTTTGCTAAGCTTAGAATCACCTTGATGGTTAATGGTTTTACAATAAGATTATATGTTTTAATAAGGTCATACAATGAAATCTTTTGCCATAATTCTTGCTTTATGCTTTAGAACATTTTCATCTAGATTCCTTTTGATTTTGAATAGCCAAGTTTATTGAACTACCTTTATATATGACTTATGTGGAACCAAATCCTATGTTTTACTTTTCATCACCATATTGAATTCACATATATGACAGTTCTCCACTTTGGATTCTATAGAGTATCTTCTTCATTTATTAGAGTGTTAGGTTAAGTTGAGTCCAACACATCAATGACATAGACTTTAGGCTTGAATATGCCTAATTTTACTTTTGTTATCATAAAATGGCTATGAATAAATTGAATTTTGTTCAGAGCTTTTGTTTGATGAAGAGTAAGAATTTGTGATGTAGATGTCTACAGAAAGGTGGAATATGGTGATTGAAATGAATTTTCTAATCATTGATGGATTATTTTCGGATAATATAAAGTCAGATTGGTTCACCAATATGAGACTTGCATAAAATGAATCTTCAATTGTTAAAGTGATGTTATGAACCTTAAGATGCCAATAATGCATAACAATAAAGAGTAAAGGGTGTTTCAATACTTATCAATGTTATAAGCTTGTAAGGTAAAGAAGTTATGGTTTGTTTTAAATGGAAAGGAGTTTTCATTGATGATTACATTTCTTGCAATATAAAATTCTCATAAAAAGGTGCAAACACAAGCAATTTTTATGCATTGGGCTCCATTCTAAAAAAACATATTTGGTAATAAAAAAATAAACCTTATTTGTATTGTATGGCATTAAATAAGGATAATATTCACAATCAAACACCTTAAGAATTTTCAAGTCAGATTTTTATTTCATAAAGTGAGTTATAATTAAAACCTAAGATGGGTAGCTTGTTAATCGAGTGAACTAAGGTTTAAAATGCTTCCCACCAAAATTTAAAAGGCATTAAGGCTTGAACTAATAGGGTGAGACTTGTTTCTGAGATGTTTTTATACTTTTTTTCAACTTTACCATTTTGATGGTGAGAGTAAGGATGAGAATACCTAAGTTTTATGCCATGTTCTATAAGGTAAGGTCTAAAATGTTTAAATTCTCCTCTTATATCATATTGTAATGCTTTAATTTGGAAACCTAAGGTTTTCTTAACTTGTGTTCTGGACGGTTTAAAGACATTAAATCTTTTAGATTTTTGGGTTAAGGAAAATATCTGGATGAATCTAGTAATATCATTTACCAATGTCATTGTAATACTTGCATCCATTTATAAACACAATTGGATTAGGACCTTAGAGATCTATATAAAGTAATTTGAAGGGTGTTCTAGTTTTAGTTTTTTTGAAATTATAATGAATCTAATGCATTTTTTCATATTTGCATGCAATTTAAAAAAAATAGTAAATGAGATAAAGAGATTTTATTTTTTGAGTTATAATCATTATAAGAACAAATAAGGTTCTTGAAAACAATTACATTTAGATAAGTTAGCCTTCTATGCCAAGTAACTAAGGTTGTCTTTCTTTTCAAGTTTTCACATGATTTTGCATAATCATGCTTGCTAATTACTAATTTAATTTGGAAAACTAATAGATTTGACAAGGAAATTATATTGGCTAAACTTTGACAAGGAAATTGTATTGGTTAAACTATGGCAACGAGGTTTTGAAACATCACATTTTAGCATTTTTAAGTTTTTATTCCAAGCAATTTCTTTTAATAGAACTTTTTGACTTATTATGTTCTTTACAATGTAACAATTTTTAATGAACTCAACCATAACATCATTGTTGATTAAATAAATTTGAATGTGTTTAGCTTCTAATTTCAAATATTTAACAAAAACTAAGAGAAAATACAAGTAGATGAAAAGATATCAAGAGAGAAAAATGAATAGCCTCTTTTTTCATTCATAAAATATTTGCACATTTTGAATTTATATATACAATATCCTAACGGTTAGGTATAAGCTTACTACACTTTTTCAATAACTAGATACAATATATAACAACATATCTTTTAAATTTGAAAAACTAGTTATTATTTTGTCATTTAGTATCTAGTTTTTTCAAAAAAACTAGAAATGGGTTTGGGGCTTAATGTGAGCATCCATAAAAAATTCAAAGAGTTATTTGAGTTTTTCTTAATTCTTTAAATTTTCACTCTTAATTTCTTTATCTTCAATACTCCTCTTCATATTGGACATGTACAAATTGAATAAGTTCAACTTGGAACTCATCTTGAGAAGTGGTTGATGAATACATGGTTTGGTGAATATATCTACAAGTTGATTTTTACTTATCACACTTTTCTCAAGTACTTTCTCTTGTGAAGTGACAATTAACTTCAATATGTATGGTTCTCTCATAAAATATCGAATTAGATGCAATGTGTGTTACCGCTTTATTATCATAATACATATCCATAGGTATTTTAATTGAGAAACCTAAGTCTTTTACTAATGATTTTATCTAAACCAATTCACTAGTAGTAGATTCCATGGCTTTATACTCAACTTGTACACTCGATCTTGCAACCACACTTTGCTTCTTGCTTTTCTAAGTCATCAAATTCCTTCCCATGAATGTGCAATAACTAGTGATAGATCGTCTATCCTTAAAATTACTGGCCTAATCTGTATTTGTATAGGCATGTATCTTATGATGACCATTTCTTTTCATTAAGATTCCTTGCCTCGATGCTCTTTTTAAATACCTCAAAATTCTATTCACAATTTCCATGTGTATATTATTTGGGCATGACATGTTTTGACTTACCTATTATACAGAAAAAACAATGTTAGGTCGTATAATAATTAGATATACAAGTTTACCTATAAGTTTTTGATAAAATTTGATGTCTTTGTGTGGTTCTTCTTTGTCATACTCTTTTTTATACTTCTTATCCTCTTTCTTCCTTCTTGATGCCTCCATAGGTGTCAAGGTCAGCTTTGCTCTAACTTTTTCTGTCTCACTTAATAAATCAAGAACATACTTTCTTTAGAATAGAAATAACCCTTCATTGGAATTAGCTATTTTTATACCTAAAATATATTATAAGTTTTCCAAATCTTTGACATCAAATGCACACTTCAAATATATTTTAATGCTCTTAATGCCATTAATGTCATAATCGGTGATGATAATATCATCCATATAAATAAGAACAATGGTAGATCCCTTACTTAGGTGCTTAATGAATGAGAAGTGATCAGCACCATTTACTTTAAAATTTTGAGAACACAATGCATTATGCAACTTATTATACTATGCTTTTGGTGATTGCTTTAATCTATTTATGGCTTTCTTCAATTTGCAAACATGTGTACTAGGAACCCTAATATCATACCCTTGAGGTAGACTCATATAAACCTCTTCTTCTAACTCTCCTTACAAGAAAGCATTCTTTACATCCATTTGATGTAAATCCCAATTATAATTAACGACTAAGGAGATAAGCACCCTAATGGTATTCATTTTTACAACCGGTGTAAAAGTTTCTGTATAATCTAAGTCATAGGCTTGGGTCAAGCCCTTAACTACTAACTTAGCCTTATGTTTGTCTAAAGTTCCATCACTATTTAACTTAGTCTTATATACCTATTTCCATCCTATAACTTTTTTTCCCAAAGGTACAATGACTAATTCCCATATGTTATTTTTAACTAAAGCATCTAATTCCTCTTGCATGGCTTATTTTTAAATTGGTGATTTCCTAACTTGTTCAAAATTATTAGGATCTTTAATAGCATCTACTTTAGTTAAAAATACTCTAAAACTCTTCTTTATATTTTTTAAGGTATAGTAGTGGTCAAATAATTATGTGGCTACCTTATTACCATAGAAAAACACTCTATTCTTTATCTACTCTGATGAAAATTGCTTAAGTCTTTGAAATCTCCTAAGAAGGGGATTTTGACCTTGTATAGGTATAACATGCTCACCCTCACTTTGTGTGCTAATAGATAGTCTATTTTGTCTATTAGATAGTGTCTCTATTTGAACATTCGATTGTTCATCTTTAGATGTTTCATCTTGGTTTTTCTCCTCTCTAATTCTACTAGATGACAAAGGTAAATTTTCTTTTACTTCACTAGATGATCTAGGTGAATATGCATCTTGACTTTTTTTGTTGGTTTTCCTTTCATTAGACACTTTATCTTGTGATTCTACATTATCATTACTCAAGTCTTGATCATGGTTACTAAATATGTCACTAAATGATGGTACATACTTGTGTATTATGGCTAAAGAAAGTGAATTCTCCATTTTACCTTTTTTATTACTAGTCCTATCAAAATATGAGTCATTTTCTACGAAAGTAACATTTTTAGAGATATATTTATCCTTAGTCAATGGATTATGGCATTTATAACTTTTAGTATTTATACAATAACCTAAAAAGATACATTTAATACTCCTTTCACTTAATTTATCTCTTAAATGACTTGAAATATGTACATAGCATACACATCCAAAAGTTCTGAGATAGGACAAGTTCAGTTGGGTATTATAGGTAATCTCAATTAGTGTCTTTCCTTTCAAGACCATAGATGAAGTTTGGTTAATAAGATATGTGGTCGTGAGAATGGCTTCCCACCAAAACTCTTTAAGCACATTGTAATAGAATATCATAATTCTTGTCACCTTTAAAATATGTCTATTCTTATGCTCAGCCACTCCATTTTATTCCGGAATATAAGGACAAGTAGTTTGGTGAACAATTCTTTTACTAACTAAAAATTTTTTAAACAAGTTGTTCACATACTCTCTTCCATTATCAGTTCTCAACATTTTAATTTTACTGTCAAATTGATTTTCAATCAATATTACAAACTCTCTAAAACATTTAAAAGTCTCAGATTTCTTTTTAATTAGATAAATCCATGTATACCTAGATTTATGATCTATAAAAATTACAAAATACTTGAAGCTTTTATACGATAGAGTAGGAGAAGTTCATAAATCAGAATGTACTCAAGTAAATAAATCATTATGTTCATGATGAGATTATACAAAAGGTATCTTAACTTATTTTCCTAAGATACAAAAACTACAATCTTTGATCTTATTAAACTTTAAATTAGGAACTAATTTTTGCAAAATATGACTAAGAAGATGTCCTAATCTAGCATGCCAAAGTTCTTAAACTTTGTCGCTATTTACTTTAAAAGCCTTGCTTGAATCATCCAAAACATGAAGTTCATTTTTCTCTCTTCCCTCACCAATCAATTGATCGATCTTGATGTCCTAAAAAGTTACTTTATTAGGTTCAAATATGACATAACAATCTAAATCTTTAGTAATTTTACTTACGGACAACAAATTTAAAGAAAAACATGGCATATAAAGAACTTTAGTATGTTTAGATAAAATATTCAAATGTCTTAAACTATTAATTGGTATATCTTTTCCATTAGCTATACTCACCCATTTATCCTTTCCTATGGACTCAATTTTAGAAGCTAAATTTTACTTCTAAACATGTGATTTGTAGTACCCGAGTCTATAAACAAAGGATAAATATTCAAAGATAAGTTAGATATCAAACTTTGAAAGGTGTTCATCCTTTGAGATTGAAAAAACTTTGCAAATTGCTCAATAAGGTTTGTGGACAGTCTGCCTCTGATGTATGTTGTAATTCTTGCGAAACTTTGACTTTATTCTCTTTCCTCAAGTCAGGATGAAGCTCAAAACACTTATCCTTGTTATGCCCAAACTTTCCACAATGATCACAAAACCTACAATTTCTTTTGATGTGTCCTAGCCTTCCACATCTTTAACACTTTATGGTTTTGCTTTCTTTCAACCCTTGAGTTACCATTGCTTCTTCTTTTGCCTTAACAAATGCACTTTTCTCAATTTTAAGCTCATCTTTATCAAATGCTTCTCTAGCCATCAATACCTTATTCACAATATTCACCACATCATCATATGGTAGCATCTTTTTATTCTTTAGAATTTGATTTCTAAGGTCTCCAAAGTTAGGCCTCAATCTTTCCAAGAGGAAATAAACAAGATCTTTATTAGCCCTTTTTTTCCAATTCTTTCTCATTAGTAGTAATTGGTCTCAAACACTTCAATTTATCCCATGCTTCATTGATTTTGTTAAAATAGGAAAGGAAATCACTCCCATTCATCTTGGCATTTGTGATGATTTACCTCAACTTATAAACTTTCAAGAGATTTCCTTAATTTCCGAACCTTCTAGCAAGTGCATTCCAAAGGTATTTGGCGATTTTGGTTTTGTTGAAGGCACCAACCAAGAATTGATCAATGGAATTGATAATCCAAGTTATGACAAGATTATTAACATATCTCCATTCGGCATATTCTTTATCTCCCACGTTAGGTTGATTAATTTCTCCATCAACAAATCTAAGAACTTTCATACCTAATAAAACCCTTATAGCTTTTGTCACCTATGTAGAGTAATTCCTTCCATTAAAGGGGAAGGTAGTAAGCATGATGGTAATTTTGTAGTTAGAATCAACATTGAAAAAACTCTCCCTCTTGACAGAACTACTTCTTTCTTATGCAGTTATTCTAATTTTAACAACTTGACCTTGCACAATAGAGATTGATCACACACTAAGAGAGAAAAAAAAAAAGAGAAAAAGATAATAAAAAGAGCTCCCTAAATGTGGCCAAGCTTTGATACCATGTTGATTAAATAAATTTAAATGTATTTAGCTCTCAATTTCAAATGTTCAATGAAAACCAAGAGAAATATAAGTAGATAAAAAGATATCAAGAGAGAAAAATAAATAGCCTCTTTTTTCATTCATAAAATATTTATATATCTTGGGTTTCTATATACAATATACTAACGGCTAGGTACAAGCTTACTATACTTTTTCAACAACTAGTTACAACATATAACAACATATCTTTCAAATTCAAAAAACTAGTTGTTATTTTATCTTTTAGTGAATAGAAAAAACTAGTTGTTATTTTGTCCTTTAGTATCTAATTTTTTTAAAAAAACTAGAAATAGGTTTTGAATTTAATGTGGGCATCCATAAAAAACCCAAAGAGTTATTTGAGTTTTTCTTCATTTTTTGAATTTTTACTCTCAATTTCTTTATCTTCAATAATCATTACATGCATAAGTTTTAAGACACTAATTAAATTCTTTGTAATTTTAAGCACAAGTAAAATTTTGTTTAAAAGTAAAGGCTAGTAAGTATGTGTAGATAAAAACTTGTTATACCTAATATAAGAAACAAAGAGGTTTTATCTATTACCTATAGCAAGTTTTTCTCCACTTTCATATTCCTGATTAGTGTTAAGGTTTTTGAGAGAGTTGATGACATGGTGATGAGCCCCACTATCCATGTACCATGAGGGGTTTGCATTTACTTTTGGTGAAGTCATGTATGCTAATTTAGCCTTATATTTAGCTTGCTTAAGTTTATATTCCTTGTTGAACTTATGCCAACAACTTGATGCAACATACCCATTTCGAAACATATTTGGCAAGTGGGTTTTGAATATACATTTTTCCCTCCTTTGTTTTAGCCCTTGTCCCTTCCATCGTAATTAGTTTAACGATTTTGATTTTCTTGATTCTAGTTCTTTTTGGGAATGTTACTAGATTAAGCAAGACTAATAGTGATTTCTTCTTAAAAACCAAATGTTAGGGTTCCATTCCAACTAGCAATTTTCTTAACTAAGAATCATTGATTATAATTTTTCAATGGTCAGTGTTTTAGAATTGGAAGAAATATTTACTATGATGGAATTGTAATCTCTATTAAGTCGTTTAAGAATATAAAAAATGAAATCCCTATCAAGTATGAAATTCTTAACTATTTTTAAGGTATCACACAAACTCTTCATCATGTGATAATACTTAATAATGATCATGCTTTCCATTTTGGTAGAGGTAACCATACTTGTGAAGCTTAGTATTTTAGGTATCGATTTAGTAGAGAAATTTTTTCATAAGAGGTCCATAATTTCAAGGAAGAAGAATAACCCATCATAAATGCTGACATAGTTTCACTAAAGATAGACAAAATCCATCTATGAGCTACTAATTTAACTTTTTCGAAGCTTTATATTTTAGATTGACAAAGTTGACAGTGGTTTCATCCTTATTAATAATTGTTATATATTTGGTGAGAATGTCAATATTATTGTCAAGAAATTCCACTAAGTCATGGCCATGAATTGAAGGCAATACTATAGATCTCTATAGTAGAAAGTTTACTTTATTGAGCTTTTTGGTACTTTTAAAGGAAAGGTTTTGGTGCTCTAGTTTATGGTATGGCTATTTCCTATAATCTAAAGCTTGACTATTGAGAGACTAAAGTCATAGTGTATTAATGATTTTCGTGCTTTAAGACCAAGTTAAAATCTTTTAGAATCACTATGTAACTTGAAATCTTTTTGTATTTTAACTAAGGAAATATTTTTAGTATTAGATTACAACTTGTTACCTTCAAGGAAAAAAAAAGGTAAACTTATATGCATGAGAATGACTTGCTAACCAAGACAAAACTGGAAAAAAAAAAACAAAATAAGTAAAAGACAAATTATCCTTAAAGGAATAATCTTTACTAGTTGTCTTTGTGATTGTAATGAGTTGAAGGCTTGAAGCTGTTGTAACAACCTTGAATGAAAATTTTTATATTGAATATGTATAATACTGCCTAATAAGAACCCAATAGGATAAAACTTGGTCGAAGGAAAAAAGTGTACAGTATATTTTTCATCCAAAAATTTCTATAATTCTTCTATTGTAAGAACTTATGCTCTCCCTATTAAGATTCTCCCTCTTAAGATAACAAATCTCAATTTGTCAATTTGTGAAGTCAACACATGCCAATGCTATATAATTACTTCTCAAAAGTTAATGTAAGCAAAGTTTTAGTAAAGAGATCAACATTGTTATCGGAAAAATGTATTGGTTTAACATCAATCTGTTAACTTTATTGGAACTCATGAAAAACTTCAATGATATGTGCTTGGTTCGATCTTCCTTAATATATCCTTCTTTAACTTCAGAAATACAAGTAAGATTTGTTTTTGTATATAAGTTACATAGAATATTTGGATATGGTGGATAACATATCACAATTCTATACATTCTTTACTTGTTTCATGTAGTGCGAAAATCTCAAAATGATTAGAAGATGTAGCAACAAAAGTCTATTTTGCTGATCATTATGAGATTGTTGTATTCTTATAAATGAAAACATATCTTGTTAGTGAATGAGTTTCGTAAGGATCAGACAAATAGGCAACATTTGTATAACTAATTAGTCTTGAATTCTACATCAATTTGTTAGAATAAAATAATTTTAAATCCATCATTTCATAAAGGTAATAAAAAATATGTTAACTTATTAGCCAACATCTACATAAGTAATATCGTTAATGGGTACAGAACTAAATCTAGCTAATAAGTTCATAGAGTAAATTATATTTGGCTTAGTACATTGTATTAAATATAATATAATCTCAATTGCATTGAGATATGATACTTCTTGATCAAGTATCTCATAATCATTTTCTTTAAAACAAAATAGATCCATTTTATGATTAAAAGACCAAACAATCATAGGTGTGCTTAACAGATGAGTTTTATCTGCATTGACATGTTTTAAAATCTTTGTAACATAGATAGATTGATAGATAAAAATTTTGATAGATCGATCTCAATTTACAGGCCAAGTTAATAATAAGGTTTTCATAAATCTTTCATTTCAAACTTTTTTTTTAATTATTTTGAAATTTTTAAAATTTTTTTAGAGTTCTAATTATATTCATATTGTTGACACATACTACTACAATGGTAAATTTGGATTTTGATTTCATTATGAATACATATAGGCATATTGAATTATTAACATATTGTTTTATTAAATATTTACTCAAGCGATTATGCCATATATTTCCAGACTATTTTAGCCCATATAAAAATTGTCACGTTTTGATTGGGAGTAAATTACTATATTTTAATTTATATGCTTCAAGCATTCTAAATCCTTCAGGAATTTTTATATAAATATCAACATTAAATGACCAATATAAGTTAGTAGTCATTACATCCATAAGACGCATATCAAGTCTTTTCAAGACTGTTAAATTTATCACAAATCAAAATATAATTGTATTCATAATAGAAGAATATGTTTTATCAAAGTCAATTTCAAATCTTTGTCAGAAACCTTGAGCAATGAGTCATATTTTATGTCTTGTGATCTCATGATTTTTATTATATTTTCCTTTACCATTTATATCCAATAGGTTTGATATCTTCAATTGTTTGTATTATATGTCCAAATACTGCACATTTGACAAGAGATGTTAATTTTGCTAGAATTGCTTCTTTTCACTGAGACCAATCATGTCTCTATTTATATTCATTAACACTATGTAGGTCATAATCATCTTTCATAATTTCAGTAGCTACTGTAAATGAGAATATATTGTCGAGGACTATTTTAGTATAATTTTACATTTCTCTTGTATATGCATAATTTGTAAACTTTTCTTCTTTTCGGATTCTAGTGCCACTACAAAGGCAACTATATCTTCAAGGACTTATGTTGCTTTAGGGACAATTAATTTTTTTTGGTGTTATCGACACAAAAAGTGTACGTATATTTATTGCTCGAGTATTATTTTTAATAAGATCCTGATCTTTTTTTTTGTATGAAACAATATATTTTAACCCAAATGATTTATCATATTTATGGTGTGCAGTGGATGATTTATTTGCTACCTTATAATTAGATTGTTCTTTAGGAAAAATCATCTAGATTGAAGTAATGATAATTTTTCGTCACTCTTGCACTATTTATAAATGCATCTAATAATTGGTTAGCAATTTTATTGAAGTTGCACTTAATTTTCAAATTGATTAATGCAAAGTTCAAAATGAGACATAGTAATTATTTTGTAAGAAAGTTCAAATCTTATTTTATGAGATGTTTTTATCTCTCTTTATAGCAGAAAAGTTGTCTTAACAAAATGACAATTTGCAAAATGTGTGATAAATAGATCATCTCTTTTCAAGTGTTTAAGATATCTAACAATAAAAAATAAGTTAAAACTAATGTATATTTTTAAATGACATGGGGGTCCTGTCTTAGTGCATCGCGGAAGAGCTATAGGAATGTATAAAGTATAACCAAAAATGCGTAGATAGGAAATATCAATACAGTAGAAAATATTGATAATAAACAATAATTCTAAAATGAATTAATGTTGCTGCTGTTGGTATATGACTTAAATTCAATAATATTTTTTGGATATTTAGTATATTTTTTTCTTATAATATGACATTGTCGACTTATATCATTTGTTGTTTTATTATTACATATTTGTATATATAATAAATGTAATAATATCTTTAAAATAGTATATTTAATTAATTAAATATTATTCTTAAGTGTTTTTAGTCAAATATTATTGTGAATAAAGCAATAATAATATATAGAGATTAGTATGTATAATGACTAATGATAATATATTATGTGTTATAATATGAAATATCAAATCAATAGATGGATACAAGTTAGTGAACTAATGTACTAAATTAACCTACCATAAGCACGTTACATGGATCATTATATGAGTATCATAAGTAATTTTTATAGTAATAATAGTGTACGTAATCCTTGAGCATGAAATCACTATAATTCTTAACATTGAGAATAATATATTTTAATAATTTTAAACGTCATTTGTAGCAAGATAGACTATAAGAAAATAGTCAAATATTTCATGACTCATGTAAAGAGACGTGCATAATTAAGATAAAGTTTGTCTTTTCTATATAATGGGATTGATCTTTTAGGCACTTTAATTAAGTGAGACTATGGCATGCTTGACCGTGTTAAAATAAATTAATATATGATATTAATTTTATTTATTAGATTAAGTGTACTAAAGATATTAAAAAATATAAAATTAAACTGTACGAAAGTGAAATATTTTATATCTCATTTTCAATTGAAATATAAAAGACAAAAATATTAAATTATATAGTAATATTAGTCAGAAATAAGGTAATGTCGAACTACTAATATTTTCATCATTTGAGTAGTTATGATATGTTACTAAATACTACTCACTGCTGGTGACACCAAAACTAAATTTTAATATTACTATCAACATTATAAGAATCTGTTGCATCACACATTAAGATTGTAAATAATGGTAATATTAACTTATAAAGATGAATTTATATGTGTGTGTGTGTGTGTGAATCCTAGGTTTATCTAGGACTCGTTTAGCTATTTAAGTATTGAATTTAGCTAAACTCATAATATAAAGATTGAACTCAATTTGTTAGTACATACTTTACTTAATAAATTAAGTTTTAAAATAAAGCCTAACTCTGTGGTTTAGGTTTAAACCAAAATTCTAAAATAATATTATAAATATATAATATTTTGTATTTTAAAATATGCGTAGCAATTTGCTTTTACGTATTTTCTTTTAATAAAAGAAAAGCATATAAAACAAACGACACTCTAAACACAGAAACTAGTACTTCAAGATAATTCTCGATTGTGTGAATACTGTAGAAATACAGAGGCATTCAATTTGGATTTGTGGTTTGATAAATTGTCTAATACAGAAGTATGGCCAAATTTGTTGCATTATATTTATCTATATATATATATATATATATATATATATGAACACTAGAGTTAATTGCATGGATAATTGTTAAGTAAACAATTTTTTTTTAATTTTTCTGTTATATGTATGTTTTGATTTGCATTTAGTTGCATGCAAAATAGGATGTTTCTATGCAAAAATTAACAATTTAATGAGTCATAGTAAAGTTTGAGTAATTATTTAAAGTCATTTAATGAGTGATTCAGCTAATTCATTTTATATATAGACATGTGAAACAAGATATTTTGTATTAATTCCCACTAATGTACAATAGTCATTAAATTTCTTAGAAGTAAACTCACTAGTATTATCTAGACATATAGACTTATTTATATAATCAGGAAATTGTGCCCTTGATTTAATAATCCATGCAAACAAACTAGCAAATGTAATATTACAAATAGATAATAAACAAACATATGATGATCAAACAGATGTGTTAATTAAAATCATGAAATAAGAAAATAGTATATTAGGTGAGTGAATAAGTCCACAAATGTCTCCTTGTGTTCTTTCTAAGAATAATTAAAATTTAAAACTAATTTTAGAAAATGATGACTAACCACCAATTTTTCTTGTGAGTAAGCAGTATAAATATTTTCATTGAACATTAAAATCTTTTTGTTCTTTAATAAGTGTTTATGAGAAATTTTAATAATTTTATGAATCACTGTGGATTTTGGGCAACCAAGTCGATTATGCAAAACAAAAATATTTTTAAATTATTGAACCTCTAATTCATTACTGTGTAACTCTCAATTGCATTTATGATTGAAAACTAATTTTACAATACAATCTAGATGACAATGTTAGAAGCTTTTCTAGTATGCATTTATTACTTGAGATATTAAAAGTAATACAGAGATATTCTGCATTATTCTTATTTAGAGTCTCTATATAATATTCATTATGAAAATATCCTTCAAACTAAGCACATTTCATCTAGATCTGGTTGAATATAAGACATTGTGAATGCATAATTTAATTTCACTTGCTAACAAGATTATAACTCTTCTAAAACCTTTAATAAAGTTTATAGAACCTGATATGGTATTTATCTTAGCCTTAATGTTTGTGAACTTTGAGAAATATCTTTCATCTAATAGAATAGTGTGTGTGGTTGCACTATCAGTTAGGCATACATTCTTAACTTTCATTTTAAAGAGAAATATTTTACCAAAATTTATATCCTTTCACTAAACAAAGGTTCATATCAGACATTAGGTTATTAAAATATAAAAGTTTGAAAGCACATCTAATGTGCTTACAAAAAGTGCAAAAAGATGAAAAAAAGGACAATAATTAAACTTTAATTGGCATGTACATTGCCATCATTAATTAAAATTTTTTTCCATTTTCTTCTTCAAAAAATTAGAGATATTGAGATGAGTAATAAAATCTACAAGGTCCGAATCACAATAAAATTAGTCCCACATTCTTTCCTTTGGCCTTAATTGATTTACGGCATATAGGTGGCCTTTGCCTCCACACCGAATACAAGTGTTATTAAAGTTTTTGTGAGGCTTATGCTCTGTTATGAAATGGTTTTACTATCGAAAGTATCTTTAACCATCATTTGTTATCCTTTTGTAGCAATGTCAAGTTTGTAGTTTAGAACATATATGTTCACACTCGTAAATGATGCTTGAGGACAGTAGAGAAGGTTACTTTCGTTCTCTTTGGCAAGACTTGAGGTAACTTTCTTACCTTATGCATTTAAGAAAATTAAGAAAGATCAGTTTCTGCTAATATTTTGTTTGAAACTAAAAATTAATTTTTATCATTTTTTAATAATTATAATTAAAGATTCATTCAATAGTGTCAGGCAAAGAATTTTAGTAAAATACTTGGCGCTGGAACTAACAAGGGAACAGAAGATTGGGATCTGGGAACAAACTCAAAAGGTGATGTAGATATATAATTTGGACAATTGCAAAAGCAAATTAATAATTAAACTAAAGCAACTTGGAATGATTTAGGAATAAATTCCCTGAGGGTACCTTTGGAATTTCATGTATTTGATAAACATAGCACAGTGATTACACACATAGCACTATCAAGGATATCATGATTTACAAGATCGTGCTAGCATAAGGATTTTATTGTATTGGGGTCTATTTGGTATTGAAGTTTTGGCTCTATAACTAGACATTGTTGCCCCGTCCCAACCAATTAAGAACAATTAGCACTACAGGAAGACCAATAAAAGGGAAAATTATTATTGAGGTTGAAGCCTACATAAAATAGTTAGGCTTAAATAAAATAGTTAAGAGATGAAACTGAAATTACATAATTAAAAAAAAAGCCTAAGAGACTACAAAATATGCATGTTTATACTAAACATGCACATTTTAGTATTTCATTAGGTTGCATCATTCCTTCAATTTATGGAATATCAACTTTCAAACCATAATCTCACTCTGGGGTGCGAGAATGAGAAAAAGTTGCTTGAGGCATGGTTTTGATCATGTTGAAATAAAGTTCCCATGTTCTCCGTCATTCTGATGAACTTTGTGCCCATGATTGTTTCAAATCTCCAAGCATTGTTGTAGATGTCGTATTTGTTGTCTTAGATCCTCAATAATAATTTTCCCTTTTATTGGTCTTCCTGAAGTGCTAATTGTTCTTAATTGGTTGGGACGGGGCAACGATGTCTAGTTATAGAGCCAAAACTTCAATACCAAATAGACCCCGATACAATAAAAACCTTATGCTTGCACGATCTTCAATGAAAAGAATAGCTCATACCTAAGAGAAACAAGAAAAGGATACAATAAATTACCATCAGAAATTATTTAGCAAGGAATACAAGATTATAAAACTCAGCACTCAATAGAATCCACCAGAAAGATATGGAGTTAAATAAAATATTTAAGAGATGAAACTTAAATTACGTAATAAAAAAAAAAAAAGAAGCCTAAGAGACTACAAAATATGCATGTTTATACTAAATTATGACTTAATTGTTTGATAAACTAGTAAATAAAATATAAAATTTATATTATATTATCAAAAACACAATTAAAAAAACTACAAAAGATACGTATACAATTGTTCATTAGACTGGAAAACCTACTTCCATAGTATTTACTATTATGCTACAAAATGGGACTTACATGAGAATTAACTACATAAATCAAAATTGTATCTCTTAACTCGATGTTGGTTAATAGGATTAATTCTTAAAAGTTAAAGTTCTTATTACTATTTTATTTTTTAAAATTTTATGTTATAATAATAATATTTAAAATAATAATAATAATATGTAACTTGAATGAATAAGTACAAATAATTGATCAACAAAGATTATATTAGCATCAATACATAAATGAAATGCTAATAGAAATTTTTATAAAAATATACAATGTAAAAGCTTTAAATTAAAAATATAAAAGAATTAATTATTTCGTACATCGAGCTCGTGTGTAATTATTAGTTTAAATTACAATCGCAGATAGTAAAAACATGAAAAATAATTTGGAACTATAGGTGAAAGTGAAAATACTTTCTTTCTATTTTCATTGTCTGTTGCCGTACAATAGAACCAACTATTGTTGACATATTATTACCAGGCGGGGCGTTGATGATTTGGACATATGACTTGTATCTCATTAAATTGTAGACCCATATAGACTAAGAAAATTGATGTATGTCCGTTAATATTATGCTTAAAAAAGGTTAATTGACAATAGTAAATTATAAATTAAAATAAAAAAATAAAAAAGCTCAACCAGTGAAATAAATTCGAATGGGATATAAATTTATTTATTAAATAAAATAAAGACAATGCAACATGTGAAATACATACTTCTTATAATAACGTCAAACTGTTAATAGAAATAAAATTTATTAATTAATTTTGTAATAAAAAATTATTTGATTGAATATATCAAGGACACATATTTTTTGTTTTTAATTGAACACATAATTTGTTTAATTTAGTTATTTTAGAAAATCAAGAACATGTTTGCTTTGAATTCTTAATGGCCACTTGTTTTATTTATCTAAATACTTAATTTACTGAATTAGTTATTTTAAATAATTAAGTATATACTTTTTTTTTTATTTAAAACTGTATATACGTGTGTGTGTTTCTGTAGGAGTATTTAATCATTTATTGTGAATTATACTATGATAATGAATTACATAAGATATTTAATATTTTAATGTGATAAAATTATTTAATTTTAGAGTTTTATTCTATCCTAATTTAGATTTATCAAGATTATCTTATTTATTTTTGTATGGGAGCCCTTAACTTAAATTTTTTGGGTCGAGTACATATAAAATTATTTCATCTATCATTTTTTGTGTAGGGTTCCTTGATTATTTTCAGTTAAATTGAGACATCATTTTGAGTCATTAATACGTGATATCTAATAGGATGGCAATTCAAATTATCTTATTGTATTTGTGTCGGATTTATTCGTATCTTGTTAAATAAAGGTTAACATGAACCTGATCTATTTAATTTCCGTGTCAAGAATTTAAAATTCTAATTCAGCACAATTAATAAATAATTAAAAATATTGTAATCTTATTTCTCGTTTAACATATTTTATATATTATAATATATTTTTATAATACTTATGTTACTATAAACACAAAAACTAATTAATTTTATTTTAAATATAACTAAATACTTTAAGAATGTGATAGATATAATTAAATTATTTAAAAAATATAAAATAAAATTCTTTAATTATAAATAAATTAATAATTATAATTATTAAAATAGTTAATTGTATTATTAATGGGTTTACATATCAAAATTTCTAAACTTGAACCCAATACTATTATTTATCATGTCTTGTCATATCTATTATTTAATAATTGTATCATTTTATATTAATCTAACCTTAAAAATTCATGCTAAATTCATTTTGAGTTGGTGATTCGTATTCAAAATTGCCACCCCTACTATCTAAGAGTGAATAGGAATGTTGATGTGTCATGTTATATATTTTTTGTTCACTTCAAATTTCAACCATTAGATTTGTATAAATCAACGTGCCAAATTTGATATAACTATTTTAAGTCATAAGTTAAATGAACTCCATCCTTTTTGTTAAGATAATTCTTTATCTATTTATTAAATTTTATAAAAATAGAGTACAAATGTTAAAGTATTAATTTTTAAATATTTTTTATTGAATAAAAACACACAGTAATACATAATTGTATTTGCATTTGAAATAAATGAAAAAAATTAGATCTTTCACGTGTAAACATTGAGATTAACAAAAAATAAATGCTAAATTTTAATAGTCTAAGCTAAACATTTGAATATCAAAAATTTAATAAATCTGAATATAGCTAAATATTTTGATATGAAAAATCTATTTTTTTATATCTAAAACTTAAATATATGTATTAAGTTTTTTTTTAAATAATAAATATATGAAAATCAATAATTTTATATTTGTACCCTTCTTTTAAATGATTGATAACTAATAAAACATCTTAAAAAGAATATAAGTAAAATATTTTTTTTTTCTTACACACAAATTGAAAACTATGTTCATGTGAATTTTCTTACAGTTAATTTTAAATGAAATATAATATATATACACACACACACACATTTGCATTTGAAAAGAATAATATGTTTTATAAAGGTACGGTGGTGTAAATAAATTACAAAAATTTTTATACAAAATTTGTTTTAGATTTAGCCAAAAAAAGAAAAAAAATTAAAAAAAGTGCCTAAAAAGTTTTTAAATTTTTTTCACATAACATAATAAATATAAAAAAGATATTTGATTTATATTTTTGAAGATATTTTATGATTTGTAGTTAACATTTAAATTTATAAAAGTACAAAAGAATATTTACTTTTCATATTTGTAGTTGAAAAAAATAGTTATATTCAAATTACAGATTAAAAAAAAAAATAGGTATACTATTGAAATTTCAGTAAAAAAGCTGCCCGAATTTAGATTATATTAAAATTGATTATTAGTCATTAATTTAAAAAAAAAAAATAGGTATACAATTTTAATTCAAATTTATTAAAATTGTATCCCAGGCAAAACAAATGGGTCGATGTATATAAAATTGTTAGAATGGGACTGATGGGACAAGTCTCCTCCTCATTGTTCGGTGGCTGTGAATAATATAATTATAAGTATAATTATAATGAAAATCAAACACTTAATTTATACTAAACTAACTACTCTTCGGTCTTCTATTCAACTGTTTAAAACTATAATCCGTTAGCTAGCAGTGGGATGGGAATTTCTCTCGGGAGTCTGTTATTTTGTCTTTTCGAATTTGATTGCTTTTAATGCGCTGATTCGAGATATTTGTTAGTTATGAGTTCTGTTATTCCGCGCAGGAAGTGTACTGTGTTTCACTTCAATTACTATTTCTTTTACTTTTTAGCAAGTACTTGACTGGCTAGGTTAACTTAACCACACATATATATATATATATATTGAGTAAATTTTTTTGATATATTATTTACTTTTCAGCGTTTGTTGTCGTTCCCTTACTGGTCAGGTTTCTTGTGGCAGAAGAGAAGAGAAGGGACGAGACGAGAAGATCTCTCAGGAGAAAGTTCAGCAGCCGAAAGCAACTATTGCTAAAGGGTGCGGTAGAAGAGAAGAGAAGATGTCTCGGGAGAAAGTTTACCAGCCGAGAGCAGCTGTTGATAAAGGGTTGCGTAAAGAATGTGTTTGGGTTCCAGGGACTCCTGCGAAGCTTATTCCATTAAAAAAGTCGAAAAACGAATCTGTTTTAAGTTTTCCGGGTGAAAAAATCACGGGCACCGAAGAGCAGAGTGGTAGGGGCATTGAAGTTGGATTGATAGATTTAAACAAAACCATTGATGAGATTGATGAGTCGCAGGATGTTTCCCTTTCTGATTATGACAGCAACGTCTTTGCTTTCGCTACTCCTGAACATGTAGTAACTGATGTTCACGTTGTGGATTTAAATCAAGGTATTGGTGTGACAGAAGCCCAATTGACTGGAACAACTGGAATTCCTTCGTTCATTGTAGCTTCTCAGGAACCTGTAATTTTAACAACACAAAAAGAAGAAGCAGAAGCAGTCGACATTACGCGTAAGACAGGAAATTTGTTTGGGTTTGTGGATTCCCCAAAAGAAAACTTTTCGCTTCAAAATTCTCATCCTCTAATTGGTTCCAACCAGCGGAAAGATGTCAACAATGTAGAAAAAGTTCACAATGGTACCAACTCCCCGGAATCCTGTCTATCACAACGTAAGTCATGTTGATGTTTATTTTATTTTATTTTATTTTCCTAAAGCTTCCATAAAATTTAGAAATCAATAACTCCCCAGAATCATGTCTATTTGGCTAATGCTTTTATAAACTATAGATATGAAATCAATAGTTGGTTAAACGTGATAGCTTTTAACTGTTTTGGACGATGAAAAATCTGATGCCTAATGTTGCATATTGCCAAATTTCATATTATTAAATTGGAAATATTTTCTGCTCTGCAGATGTTCAACAGATTGTTACAGAGGATTTGATCTCTGCAACGTTAGCTGAAAATTTGAACCCACAGCCAGAGAGGAAAACATCAGGCCGAAAACAGAAACCAAAAAGGAAGAAACATAGACCGAGAGTGCTTGTTGAAGGAAAACCAGAGAAGACTCCGCAACCTAAGACACCAAAGCCAAAGAAGACTCCACAACCTATGACACCAAAGCCTTCCAACGAATCAACCAACACAAAAAGAACAAAAAGAAAACGTACCAATGCATCAACACAAACAAAAAGACACAACTCCGGGAAAAAGATGTGTGTGAGGGAAAATAGCGCCGCCATTGAGATTGCTTCTGCTCCTGCCTATATAAATAGGCCTAAGAGAGCTAGGCGAGTTTTGAATTTTGATGATGATAACCTTTCAAGAGCTATACAAGGTTTGAATTTTAACAACCTTTCAAGAGCTTCCAGAAGCAGAAGCAGCAGAAGGAGAAGATTGAATACTTTATTCATGCGTGTACCTGTAGGAATATCATTTCCAAAGAGGATGAAGAGATTGAGGAGAGCATCGAAGAGATGCAATTTAAATTTACTAGCTGGCATTCCAATATGTGATTCTGAGACTAATAACAATTTGAAAAATGAGGATTTGTCTTTTACACCCAACTTAGCTGGTATTTCTCTTTGCTTAAATTTTATTAGAGCTAGAGCTATTGCTTCATGATTTCAGTTTCAATCGATAGCTTCATTATTTCAGTTTCATGATTTGAATTTCTTGTATGTTCTCAATTTGCATTTACACGTAATCATTCCTAATTATGAGAGCCCCATACTATATTGCAGGTTCACTGGGTCTGTCTTCACAGATAATGCCTTCGCATGAAGAAGGTAGCTTACAATTACAAGAACTTGGTGCATTGGAACTTTTTCCGAAAGTGCAGGGAATGGAACTCCTTTCAGAACAGAGATTCTTTCCGGTAGTCTTAGAGGAAATTGAACTCTTTCAGGAGCATATATTAAATTCACTGAGACAGGGATTGGATTCACAAGAATTCACAGAACTCTTTCCGCGGCAGAGAATCCATTCGCAAGATTTTCTTCCAGGACAGGAAATAGGTTCGCTGGAACTCTTGAAAGAACAGATAATATGTTCCCAAGAACATTTGCAGGAACAGAAGATGACTTCAAAACACACTGTGGATCTTGTTACCAACAAAAACGCTGGGGATTTAAGGCAGCTCAATTCCGAATCAAGGGGTACTTTCTCTTCGGCATCCATAAAGTTATTATCATACTTTCATTTTCAGAATAACAAATTTCTTCAAAAATCTAAATTTTGATGTAGGTTCACGAGAGGAAACTATAGACGTAGAGAAAAACAATTTTGCTATTCAGAAAAGCTTTCCACTCGATTCAAGAGGTAATTTAATTTTCTTAGGTATTAAGTTTTCATGTGTTTTACATGGTCTCGTTAACACAGTTTTAGCAACTTTCTATCCTCAACATAGCTCCTGTTTCACAAGAAGAGAACAAAGCTTTAGTTATTAGTGATGGAGGACAGAGCAGCACGATGGTACCCTATCAAGAGCCAGATAAGCGTAAGAAACGCTTTGCAGCAAAAGTCGATTTAGACCCTGAGACGTTGAGAAGGTGGAACATTATAATGAATATAGATGGTGGTACCACCACTGCCAACCAGAAAACAGACAAGGAAAAGGAGAAATGGTGGAAAACAGAAAGAAATGTTTTTGAAGGACGGATTAAGTCGTTTACTTCTCGACTACATGTATTTTTAGGTAAATTCATATAAATATAATTAGCATATGATTTCTCATTAGTTTACTGGAGAAGAAAGGAAGTTAAAAATATAGGAGGAATACAAGAGAAAACACATTACAATTAAGGATAAAACAAGAAGAATACAAGAGAGAGAAATATAAGAGGAATTTGTGTGTACTGCATTACTGTTTAGTTTATTTTATGATAGCTTGAAGCTTGTTATTAAATTTCTCCCTTTCTATATTTATGATTAAAGGTGATAGACGTTTTAAGCCATGGAAAGGTTCGGTTGTGGATTCCGTTGTTGGAGTTTACTTAACTCAAAATGTATCAGACAATCTTTCAAGGTATTTATACTTTGTCTTTGATATGAATTTCAATTCCATAAAAATTTTAAATAATGTTTAAAACTTGTATTCCTTCAGCTCTGCTTACATGTCACTAGCGGCAAAGTTTCCACCTAAATCAATAACTAATTACACAGCCAGCAATGAAGTTATGAGAGAGAACGTTATATCTTTGGAAGGTAACATATATTATGTTACTGAGCCTGAGCTTGAACCAGAAGAATCCGGTGAGCCTGAACCAGAAGAATCCTATGAATTAAAGGATAGAATTGAACAATTGGATGAATTGAATGACAAAATGAAGCATTTGGAAATTGAAGATAAAGGGGTACATTTTGAAATTGGAGACATGAATATCTCAAAAAATACAGTGCTATTCTCCTCCGTTGAGAACTTCAAAGCAGATGTTACATCCGCAAATAAAATCCAATTATTCTCAATCGAGAACTTCAAAGCGGATGTTGCATCTCCAAATAAAAGCTTTAACATGGATAATAGTGCTTTTGCTTTGACAAAGAACCCGCAGGTTGAAAATACTCTTTTGCAGAAGCAGGACGAAGGAGACAATGTTTCATCATCTGAAGATCAGTTGAAAAATGGATATCCAACTTCAACGAGGTTGGAGAAGGTAAATCTACATTATAAAGGAGACAAGATGTTGACAAGTAAGGAGGATTTGGAAGATGTTTATGCAACTTCAACAAGGATTGATAATGGAAATCAAGCATCGACTTCAGGAAGAAATGACTTGAAAAATGATGGCGGAACAATTTCTTTGCGAGATTCCACCTGTCCCTTTGAAATTTCGAAAATTGAGGTGCCGCAGTCTCACGATGACACTGCTATGATCAAGAAAATGCTTAGACAAAAACGGTCGAAGTTGAAAGAGTCCAACATGAAAAAAGATGCAACTAAAAAGTCTACCCCGAAAAAGAAGAATGACAATCGACAACAGCAAGATTGGGATCTTTTGCGAAGAATGCATTCGAATGGCAAGGAAAGAGGTAGTGATCAAATGGATTCTGTGGACTGGGAAGCAGTTAGGCGTGCAGAAGTTAGTGAGATTGCGGATGCTATCAAAGAACGTGGACAGCATAACATAATAGCAGGACGAATCAAGGTATTATGAACTTTCATATTAAAGATTTTATTTTCCTTTTGCAAGGGAAATAATTATTGTAAATGTTGACAAATGTGACTCACTCTTGCAGGACTTTCTTAATAGATTGGTTGAATTACATAATTGCATTGACCTTGAATGGCTGCGAGACGTTTCACCTGATAAAGTGAAGTAAGCAAATATATCAGTTCAATCCATCTATCTATGTTTAAATATACACATACATTCAGAATATTATTATGTTTGATGCATTATGTCCGTTGAAATTGTCGACTATTTTAGGGAATATCTGTTGGAAATAAAAGGATTGGGGTTGAAGAGTGTGGAGTGTGTAAGGCTTCTGTCACTTCAACACATTGCATTCCCGGTAAGATTAATGTATATTTAGCAAATAATTTTCAGAGTTTAAAGAGTTCATTTACTTTTCCAATGTTCTTATTCATAAGATTGAACTACTTATTGTCATCTATTTTTCTACCTTTCCAATCAGGTTGATGTGAATGTTGGGCGGATAGCTGTGCGATTAGGCTGGGTTCCCCTCCAAACCTTACCTGGAGATCTTCATTTTCATCTCTTAGAAGAGTAAGTAGTATATTAAATGTCTCGTAAAGCATTTCCGTTTAAAACTGAGAATATCCTATCACATTTCGGCGTAGGTACCCGTTGATGGATTCCATTCAAAAGTATCTTTGGCCGAGATTGTGCTGCCTTGATCAAAGAACATTGTAATTCTCAACTTTCTTCTTCAATTAGTTTTCTTGAACAAATTATCTTTGTCTACTTTATTTTTTGAAATGTTAAATTGCAACGACTAATTTGACAATTTATTATTTGATTCAGATATGAACTACATTATCAAATGATCACCTTTGGCAAGGTATACTATTGGATTTTTTTTTTCCATTTTCAAAAAATATAAAAGATTATTTACTGTGTCTTCACTTTTGATTCATTATAAGAAGTTAATTGGCGGCCATGCTGAATAATTCGTGCAGGTTTTCTGCACCAAGAAGAATCCTAATTGTGGTGCTTGTCCATTGAGAGGGGAGTGCAAACACTTCGCTAGTGCATTTGCAAGGTTTGCATTATATTTATAGATCAATTTTCTTAACTTTTACGGCAATAAAACGATGCATAACCTTATAATTAGCAGACTGCCACGAAAGAAATGGCAAACTCATGATATTGGCATAGGGAGATAAAAAGCTGCTGGTTTTATGGAAAAAAACGCCGTCAAAATATTAATAAAAATGTTTCATGCATGATGTAAGCTTATTTATTCTTGTTTTACTTTACGTTCACAAACAGCAAATAACACTATTAATACTTAAATTCTGGACAGCAAATAACACTGCTTGAATGTTGGATGCAGTGCAAGGCTTGCCTTACCAGGGCCATCAGAAAAAAGGATGGTAAAATCAGAGATTTTTGGCGGCATTGGAGAAAACCCACCCGTGGTTGTCAACCCAATACCAGTTATTCATATTGAAGCTGATCCCATTTCAGAATCTGGGTGTCAAATAAACAACTGTGAACCTATCATTGAAGAGCCGTCGTCACCAGAACATCTACATGCAGAATCTCCTGAACCTGATATTGAAGATTTCAATATTGGTGATATTGAAGATATTCCTACTATCAGACTCCAAGAAAGGGAGTTTAAGGAAAATTTTCAAAACTTCTTGGAGAAGAATAAAATCGGGCTTCAAGATCCCAGGGCTTTAGTTTCTTTGACTGCAGAAGCTGCATCCATGCCTGCAAGGGTATTGAAGAGATTCAGTAATTTACGGACAGAACATTTAGTGTAAGTTTTCACAACTGCTAAAGCTAGAACAAGAATGTGTTATATGATGATTTTTACTAATTCCTATTCTTTTGCAGCTATGTACTTCCCGAAAATCATGAAGTTCTTTTAGGGGTAAGTTTGCTATTTAAAATGAAAACAGAAACAATTATTTACCAAAATTTTGGTTATGAATTATGAATTTAATTACAGTTTGAGAGACTTCAACCTGATGATGACTGCCCCTATCTTCTTGCTATATGGTCTCCAGGTATGATTTTATATCATGAAATTATGAATATGAAAATTTTAAATTTATCTGAGTTCGATGTCTGTTGACTGATTAGAACTGGTTGGGCATTTTTGGATGTCAGGTGAAACTCCGAATTCATGTGAACCACCAAAAAACAAATGTAATTCCGAAGAGTTTAAACTTTGCAATGAGCAGACTTGCTATTCTTGCAACAAAATTCGAGAAGAAAATGCTGGTGTTGTTCGTGGAACGATTTTGGTGAGTAAAAATTAACTGAGTCATATAAACATTTTAATTCTTGAACAACAGAAATGATAATAAGAACAATAAATGCATGGACAGATACCATGTCGATCCGCAAACAGAGGTAGATTTCCATTGAATGGAACATACTTTCAAGTTAATGAGGCAAGTTCATTCAGAACTGTTCACATAATTTCTAAAATGTCTTGACTAAAGTCAACCATGAGAGTTTGATATAATCTCAATGTTATTCAGGTATTTGCTGACCATGAGACCAGTTATAACCCCATTAATGTTCCAAGGAATACGATAGCTAATCTACCAACGCAGACGACTTACTTTGGAACATCAGCAACATCAATTTATAGAGGTACATACTAATTCCATATAATAATATATCTGTGAAAAATTCATTTATGAAATTTATGTTTTGCTAAAATCAGGTTTAGACTTGGAAAAGATTCAGAAATCTTTTTGGAGAGGTATGTAAAAGACTTACTAAAATGCTTCATTATGATGTTTAAAATTTTTGGAAAATTTTGTTAATTAAACATAAATTTTGATTTTGTAGGATTTATTTGCGTAAGAGGCTTTGATCGAAAAAACAGGTCTCCTAGACCTCTTTCAATGAGATTTCACATCTCACCAAGTAAGATGGGTAAGGGCAAGCAAGAGCAAGATCATTAAGTGATATAGACATAGGAATATCTATAGAATGCTGCAAGGCAGTATGTGATGTTGATTTATGAGAAAATCTGACTCTCGTTTATATATATATATATATATATATATATATTATATTTATCAAACCTTGAACATTTCAAAATATAAATCCAGATTGAGCCTTTTCTTTATTATTTTAGTCTGAGCTATGTGCAAGCTTTACAAAATGGAATGACTTGTGAGATTCACTGTCAATAAGTATCAAGTGATGGTCCTAATATTGGATTGAAACATTTATAACATGTTTAAAAATAAATTATGTATTCATTAAAATATTTTCACAAATATATAATATGTCACATAAATATATATTCCATATATGCGTAAACGGTAAATTTTGAACGAGTTTTAATTACTTACTTAATGAGGAATGATGGAAAACTTTCAATTATCTGAAATCTCCACAATTTGCATCACCAAATAGACTTGGAGCAGTTAAGCCAACTTAGGATAATTCTAGGGTTAGTGGCAAGAATTTATTCATTCATAATTGATCAAAGTAGTCATATATATATATATATATATATATTTTGCATATGTCCCCACTTTTAATTAAAGGATGAACATGTGTCATGGATACAGTAGTTATTATTTCATAATTTTTATTTTATGCATTTAAGTTTTTGAATTTAAATACAAATATTTGACTAACTTTTAATCAAATTATAATTAATTATATAGACAGAGGTCAATGTGTAATTATCCTATAATTACACATTTTTATTTAAGTTTTTAAATAATCAATATTATCAATTTGACTATATAATTTACAATAAATTACATTTCAATATAAATTCAAGAAAAAAATTTTTAAACACTTTAAAAAATTTATAAATATATATGACAATTAATCTATTTATTTTAACTTAAATATTATCTCAAAAATATTAGCTTTTATTCGCGATAATATTATCACTACCAAATATTTTTCATTTCCTTTGATTATTAATGTGACCATATGGGTTTATTATGGAATAATTTAAACTTATTTCGAACCTTTTGGGTTTATCAAACTTTTTGATTGTTTAATGACTATAGTTAACATCTAGCAATGTACCATAGTTTCTAATTTACAATGAAATCATACTTTATCAATTTTCATCTCAATTGTAGATATTGTGTGCATAAAATTTTTCTATTGTCTAATCTCATTCGATTTAAAGTTTATAGTACTTCAAAATTCTTTACTGATAAAATTATAAACCATTGATTTATATGTGCTGAATTTGTCTCCACGAACTCGTTCATATGATATTCAATTACTCTAGCTAGAAACTTACTTTTTCAGCAATTTATCAATGTCTATTTAAGAACTCAAATCCAGATCGAATCAGTAAAAACTCTGATCTAATGCGTATAGAGTCAATGGATCACATCTTAACAATTACACGTTTTCAAATGCAAACAATACGTGATTAAACTAATTTTATTATACAAGATGTGACTACTCTCGTACTTATTTACTATATAAACCACTTGTATTTACACTGAATTTGTCAATGATGCCTTAGGTCAAAGGATAACGCCGCATACTAGTACTAATGTTCTAATAACATGACTATCACGTTACTTATACTAATATTGCCTCATGATATTCATCTGCGAGACTGATAAATAACTCACTTCTTGGCCTTCGACCCTATGCGATATTGTTGCTCAATCAATATCACTTTTATAAAAAATGACTTTAATAATATCATTTAACAATTAAATCAATTATCTGAATAATTTACAAATTATTTTATTTATATACATGACTAAATAAAAGAAATAGTATATATTTACGAATAAAGAATTTTTTTATTAATATATAATATATGTATAAGATAAAATGTATTCCTGAAGCCAATAAAACAAATGACTTGTAGGACATACTCTAATAATCTCCTACTTGCACTAAAGTTATTCACTATGGTATCTCATGTCCATCTTTTCAAGATGCAAATGCAACTATTTCTGTATTATTACTTTAGTTAGTAGGTCAACCACATTGTTCGTTGAAAATACTTTTTCGATTATAATTTTTTCAATTCCAATTAACTCGCTCAAAATGTGATATTTATATTGAATATACTTAGATTTTTGGTATACTCTTGGTTCCTTCACCTGTGCAATAATTTTAATGTTGTCACAAAATATAGTTATCGAATAACCCATATTAGAAACAATACTCTAAGATCATATATAAACTTCCACATTAAAATAGCTTATTTTACTACTTCTGAAGCAGTAATATACTCAACTTCTATTGTGAAATCTACTGTCTAGTTTGTTTGAAACTTTTCTAACTAATAACTCTTTTATTACATACAAAAATAAATGCTGAAATAAATTTTCTATCATCAATATCTAATTGAAAATTTGAGTATGAGTATCCGTGAATGCTCAACTCATGACATCCATAATTCAGAGCCAAATCTTTAGTCTTTTTCAAGTATTAAAGGATCGATTTCATAGTTGACTAATATCTTTCCTCTAGATTAGCCTAATATCTACTCGTAACACTTACAGTATATGTTATATCAGGCATTGTACCTAGCATTGCATACATCAGACTATTTATTGCCGAAGCATGAGGTATGTTACTTATTCGCTGTCACTCTTCATCAGTCTTTGGACTCATATCTTTAAAAATATGAAGACTGTGGATGAAGGGCAAGAGACTTTTCTTAGAGTTCTTTATGTTGAACTTCTTCAACATTCTTTCTATGTATAATTTCTAAGATAATTCAATTATCCTCCTCGTTTTATCTTTATAAACGTGAACTCCAAGGACATAGATCACCTCTCTCAAGTCTTTCACAAAAAAGTTTCTAGATAACTTTATTTTTACCTCAGTCATCATGCCAATAACATTACTTATTAGCAAAATATTATCCACGTACAATATGAAAAATATTATGGCATGATCTCTAACCCATTTATAAACACAGGATTCATTTGAGTTTTCCACAAACCCATACCATTTGATTACTTCACCAAATTACATATTCCATCTCTTAAAAGCTTGCTTATAAATGGATCGATGCAACTTGCATATCTTATTTATATCTATAGCGTATATAAAATCTATAGGCTATTCTATGTTAATATTTTTCTCAAGATATCCATTGAAAAAGGTAGTTTTTACATCAATTTACCATATCTCATAGTCATGGTATGCAACAATGACTCACATTATTTAAATGAACTTAATCATAATTACTGGTAAAATGGTTTCCTTATAATTCAATCTTTATTTCTAAATATAACCTTTAGCCACCAACTTAGCTTTATAAGTTTCTACTTGTCTATCTTTGCCAATCTTTCTCTTGAAGATCCATTTGCAACTAATAAGAACTATTCCTTCCTACAAATCCATAAGTGTTCAAACCTGATTGGCATACATTGACTAAATTTCATACTCTATTGCCTTTAGCCATTTTTCTGAATCTCTATGTAGGATAGCTTTCTTATGCTTATGGAAAAACCTGTGTTGTTTTAGAAATTTCAATACTCTAAAAGATCTTCGAACTGGAATTGGTACTAAGGCATGTTGTTGAACAATCTAGCTATAATAGTATTGGTTTGAGGCACTAAGGACTCTTCCTCAAACTTAGTATTTTTACCTGTACCACCTTTTTCTAAAAACTCTTTCTTTAAGAAGTATGCATTTCTACTTATCGATATTATTTAATCAGAAGAAAAATAAATATAATATCCTAAACTATTTTTAGGATATCCAATAAACTAACCCTTCTTTAATTTCTGCTCCAGCTTTTCAACGTTAAATAACTTAACATAAACTGGATAACCCTAAATTCTCATATAATTGAGATCGAATTTCTTACCACTCCATATCTCATACGAAGTTTTTTGGACTGATTTTGAAAGGACTTTGTTCAAGATATGCACAACAGTCTGTAGAGCATAACTCCACAAATACTAGCAATTCCTTAAAACTCATCATAGATCATACCATATCTAATAGAGTATTATTTTTTCTCTCCGCAACACCATTAAATTGTGGCGTATAAGTGATAGTTAAATGGAAAACTATTCTATTTTTTGTCAAGAATTCTCAAAATCAATACTCAAGTATTCACCTCTACGATCTTATTATAGAGATTTAATACTTTTTTCAGTTTATTTTTTTACTTCACTCTTAAATTCCTTGAATTTTTCAAAAGATATAGATTTATATGTCATTAAATACATGTACATATATCGTGACATATCATCAATAAAGATAATAAAGTAGTCAAACCTTGTTCAAGCTTATTTGCTAAATGGTCTATATACATCTGCATATATATGTTCCAACAGTTCACTAGCTTTATTCTCTTTACTCTTAAAAGGCGATTTGATTATTTTGCCTTGAAAACATAATTCACAAGTTAAATAGGTTAACCCAATAGGCTTAAAATCTTACTTTCTCCAAGCTGAATCATGTTTTTTTCTCTGATATAACCTAATTTGTAATGCCACATAATTTTAAGGTTTATCTCATTTTGTACTCTTTTTTTCACAACTAATTTAACAAAACCTGTGTTGCACAACTTAAGTATATACAAACTATTTGTATTTATGATTTTGCCAACTAATACATTTCTCAAATATATTAAATATTCATTCCCATTAAACTGTACAAAGTAACCAGATTTATATAATAGAGAAACAAAAATGATGCTTTTACTTGTTTTAGTAAAATACAACATAGATTCTAAACTCAAAATGTGTCTAGCTGCCAATCTGAGAAAGCATAATCCCTTAGTCTCTATAGCAACAACTACTCCATTAACCATCATCAACACTATCTCACTATTTTACAATATAAAACTATTCTACATTGCCTACAATGAGACACGTACATGAGTTGTAATTGCTGAATCAACTATTTAGGATCGATTACTTAAAATAATATTTATTTCATAATCAATCATTTAATAGTTATGCGTACCTGCTTTAGTCTTCTTAAGACTTTCCAAAAACTGAGGACACCTCTTCCAATGGCCAAGTTTCCTACAATAGAAATAATTTCTTTTGACTTTGGCTTTTTCTGTTTTAGATAGGACTTTCTTAAAGTTTCTTACTTTAGACTAATTTTTGGCCCCTTTTTTTTGTTGGCATTTTTAACTTCTTACTAGTCCTATTAGTAGAAGCTATATAAACATTCACATGTCCTTTTCTTTTATTTATTTACCTGTAAAATTCTTGAAACTCGTTAAGCAACTTAAAAAGAGTCCACTCAATTTTATTCAAATTATAATTAGTTATAAACGATTAATAACTAGAAAATAGGGATTAAATAATCAAATTCACCTTAATGTGGCTAAGTATGACCATACCATATGCATTCAGCTGACTCATATAATTTATTATCTTGATGATATGGTCAATTGGAGGCATTCCTTCCCTAAGCCTGATATTAAAAAAGATAGCATAAAGGTCATATTCTTTTACTCGAGAATTATTATAGGCACTGTAAAATCTCTTATGTCAGGTCTGAAGTTCTCTGTTCATAGACAGCAATATATATCCCCAAACTTTCAATTATCATCATGCCATCTCTCATATACTTCATGTACTTTATATGATGAGTATCATCATTAATCTCGAGTAAAAGAGAAACTTCCAAAATATAGTTAAGTTTTTTGAAATCTAGAACAATTCTGCAATTTCTTAACCAGTTTTTAAAATTCTACCCCGTTAGAACATTGTTGCTCAATATTTTCAGGAGGCCATTATTTGATATTTTGTATGTATTATATCACAAATATGAGAGACTACAAGAAAAGAAAGTATCGATTAATGTCTTATACATACCCAAATAATTGGAACAATAACAATTAAACATTTTGAAAATTATGTAACAATAATAATCAAATTAATTCTCACTATTTAATTTAAATTCTGCACTCGCCAAATCAGGATTCAAAAGATTCGTTAAAAATTTTATATTTAGTAAAAAATTAAATTATTATTAAAATTAATCAACCTCACATTTTATAATCCTGGTCAACTAATCTCACTAAGTAAGAAATATTTTATCATTATACTTTTGTAAGATATGATTTATTTTTCTTACCCTAACTTTAGATACCTCACATTTTAGAATTTTGGTATCCTTAACTAGTTAAATCCGAACCATTGTGCTTTCTCGAAATGTATCTCTCATATGAACCTCAAATAATAGAAATTTTGGTATAGACAATACTGTACACTCAAAAATCAAATAATTGAATTTTATAATATTAATACTATACTCCTCATATTTTAGAATCTTGGAATACAATATTAAGCCACAGAACTTATTATTATTCTACTATAGTAGGCATAGATTTATTAATTTTATCAAGAAGTCAAGTTACATGTCAATCTTATATATATCAAATACATATCTTAAACACATAAATTAATATTTATTTATTCATCTCATAAATAAATATATACTAACCTTTAGTATGTATATCATATATATATATATATATATATATTTACACATTTTATTCTAAATAAAATATTTAATGCTTGTTACATTCATAATTTTCTAATTATTAATGTATGAGTAATACTTTACACATTATAGACATTATTCGTTGATTTGCTTGATTTTCGAAAAATTCTTATCTCACAAATAATTTTTAACATTTACTGTACTAGTTTTATGGTTTTATGAAAATTAGGCAAACTAGTGACCACGTTATACATACTTTATTGTTGAACTAATCTAATACTTTACGCTGACATGATTATATATTTTTTGATATATAAATGTACGTACACGCAAATATCATACATAGGACTGTGCATGTCATTCTCATTTTGTATTTAGACAAATATAAATACATGCATCAAATACACACATATATGCTAAGAAAAATGCACAACATAGATACATGACCAATATGCATCATATCATGTATGAAATCCAATTTTCATATATAAACAAAACATCATACATGCATATATGCATTTAAACATTTAAACACACACATTCACATGTATATGGTTAATTTCAACAACAACTAAAACATGTCATAACATATACTCATGCATACACATGCACATAATGCCATTACATACATATATATACATTACGCATCATGTGTCAACATTTGACACATACATGTGTTTAACTTAATTTAAACACATAAACCATCATTATGAAAATAATTTCATTACCAACATATGTCATGGCCCATGTATGGAAATATGAAATCACACTCATTTTGATTCCAAGAAATTAAATCACATACATATATATCTCACATACATGCATATGCATCATGAATTTCATATTCATGTATAAATTACCGTAACACATGTATATAAGTTGATGAAAACAAATTTTAACAAAATGGAACCATGGGCCGATTTTTCAACTCTTTGAAACATAATGCATATACCGATAAAATTGATATTTCATCAATGCACCGCATAACCAAACTTCATGATATCATATATCATCATATATGCTTCCATCATAGCCATCAATTTATTAAAAGGAATCCATACTTGGTGAACTAAAATTATATCCCATGTGACCATTCCACCATGCAACTCAAATTCATCCAACATGTTTCAATCACATTAAAGCATATAACAACATTTAATCACATCATAATATGTTCAAAACAGCACATTGATGCATCCAAATGCATCCAATTAGCATGGAAAACCATTTCCTACACTTTCTTGTCATTTGGCCAAAAATCCCTCTTTTTGAATTCCTTTTGATTTCCAACCAAAATCACCTCACATATGGGTTTAATTCATCACTATGAATCATTCAAACACATGAGAATTGATTGAAAACAATTTCCAACCACAAATTCCCCACCTTGGCCGAATGTTGCCAATATGCACATAATTTCAATTTTTCACAAAAAATCATCACACAACACACCAACAAGCACATCCATGATCCATGATCCAAATACATCATCATCATGCATCTTCTAAATCATTGAGAATAGATTGGAAACTCAAAATTCTAGCAAGAAAAGCATGGTGGCCAAATGGTGCATAATTACGTGAGTTTATCAATTTTTTCAAGCAATCAAGCATGCAACATGCTATGATACTATTTGTTGGATTAAAATACTTATAACACGCTTAAAAATAAATTATATGGTCATTAAAATATTTTCATAAACACATAATGTGCTATATAAACGTATATCTCATATATGTATAAACAGTAAATTTTATTTGAGTTTTAGCTACTTACTTAACGAGAGATGATGAAAAACATTTAATTGTGTGAAATCTCAACAATTTACACTACCAAATGGACTTGGAGAAGCTAGGCCAACTTGGGAGAATTTTAGAATTTATGGCAAAATTTTATTCATTCATAATTGGTAAAGGTAGCCATATATATACTTAAAAATAACCATAATCTTTTACATATGCTTCTACTTTTAGTTAAATAATAAATATGTGTCATGGATATAATGGTTATTAGTCTTCAATTTTTATTTTATACATTTAAGTCCTTAAACTTAAATACAAATATTTGGCTAACTTTTAATCAAATTATACTTAAGTATATATACATGGGTCAATAGATAATTATTATAAAATTACACATATTCATTTAGATCCTTAGATAATCAATTTGACTATATAATTTATAATAAATTATATTTCAATGTAAACTCAAGAAAAAATCTTTTAGATACTTTAAAGAATTTACAAATATATATATAACAATTATATATATTTCTTTTGGCCTAAATATTATCTCAAAAGTGTTAACTTTTGTTCTTGATAATATTATCATTCTTAAATGCTTCTCATTACTTTTATTTATTGGTATAACCACATGGGTTCATTGTAGAATAACCGTGAACTTATTCTAAATTTTTTAAATTTATCAAACTTTTCAATTGTTTAACGAATATGGTTAACATCTAACAATATGTCATGATTCCTAATTCACAATGAAGTCATATTTTATCAATCTCTATCTTAATTGTACATACCATGTGGGTAAAATTTTTCGTTGTCCAATCATAATCAATTTAAGGTTCATGATATGTCAAGACTCTTAACCGATAAAATTATGAATTATCAAACTATATATGTTAAACTTGCATCATAAACTCTTTTATATGATATTTGATCACTCTACCTAAAGATTTACTTTTTCAATCATTTATTATTGTTCGTCTAAAACTTTGAATTTAGATCGAGTTAGTGAAAACTCCGATTCAATGCGTATCAAGTCCATGGATCCTATTTTTACTATTACACTTTTCAAATATAAATAATAGGTGATTAAATCAGTTTTATCATATGAGACATAACTAGTCTGGTACTTATTCACCATATAAACCACATACATCTTTAAATAAAAGAAACGGTATATATTTGCGAATAAAAAATTTTTTCTTTTATTAATATATAAAATATTTACAAGACGAAATATATCCTTGAAATCGATAACGTGAATAACTTCTAAGACATACTCTAATACCTCACAAGGTATCGTAATTTATTTGACTTATTTTCTTACATAATACATTAAGGTACCAATAACTATTAAGTGAGGAGTCTGATAGCATACATGTTTATGAAAAGGCATCAGATCTAACCTAACTTGATCGGGCACCAATAACTATTAGGCAATGGGTCATAAATCTAGACATAGATTGATCATACCTTGCAAGGAATTGCAAATAGAAATGAGTTTCTAACTTATTGAATTTATTGAACCAATAACTGTTAGGTGAGGTTCTATAAATTTGATAAGAATATGATTACCTAAGAAAAAACTATAATATGATTGCAGTTACTCTCTTTAAGAGAATATAAGATTTAATTTAAGTAGTGGGAGCATCATTTAGTTTAAAGTCTATAACTAAATAATTTGATATACAAATTTACATATTAATGTAATTCTTTACCTGCAGATTCAACAAACACAAGAAACTCAATCAAGTGATATACAAAATGTCAAACTCTCTTCTTAAAAAACTTGACACTCATAAATTAATCGGACCTAATTTTAATGAATACTAAATTGCACTGATAAATTGATCAAAATGCAATATTATTCTTTAAATGTAAACAACAAATTTTTCGACAATAACATGCTAGCACCCATTAGTTTGAAAAATATTATGACAATTTATTAATAGAGTAAATATAATTTATAGATATATGAAAGACTGATTAATATATTGTCTGATTTATTTATTAATAAATAAATTAGTTTATTTATTAATTTTTAATAAATATTATTATAAATCAAATTAATACTTATTTGAAAAGTAATACCATAAGATATTGCAAAATATTTGAATTTAATAAATTTTTACCTAACAAATGTAAAATTAAATATTGCCAGGTGTCAAAATATTTCTCATACTTATTTATTATAATGCAAATTAAGAGTGTAGATTAAGATACTTAATAGCTATAAATTAAATATTTTAAAATATTTAATTGAATACTTATTTGACAAGTAACATCATATAAAGTGATCAAGTGTCAAAATTTTGTTAATGTTTCTCTATAATGATGGAAATCAATGGCAAGATTTTGATATGTAAGTTTTTTATATTATTATTAATATTAATTATTACTTAATTGTTAAGTAAATTGATAAAATCAAAATTTTGAATAAATTAATTAAATTTTATGAATTTTGGAATCCAACAATGAAATTTTGCCAAGCTTACTTTTATTTATGTATATTGATATTTGTGTAGCAATAAATAAAAAATTAAAACAAAAATTAAAAAAGAGAGAAAGGAACCATTTGGCCAACACATTTGAGAGGAAGAGAAAAAATTTTCCTTAGCATGTTCTAAGAGAAAAAGAAGGAAAAAGAAGAAAGAAAATAAGAAAGAAAGAAGAAAAATTATTTTCTCTAATATTTTTTTAATTCTTGATAATTAGGAATAATTTTCTTATTGTACAAAAATAATTCAATACTTATTGAAGCCTGTAATAGTTGTATTATAAATCTAAATTAAGCCCCCCCTCCCAATACTTTAACTAAAAAAATCATCAAAAACCAACGTGTGGATATACTTAGAGATAACTGAAGACGATTTACTAATCTAGATTAACCATAAAGGTATAGTTTTTATATCCTTGTATTATGTTTATTTAAAATTTGCATAATATCAATTAAGATCCATCAAAAAAAATTTCATACAAATATATACTAGTTGTAATTTTTGACATGAAAAATTAGATTTCTAATATTTCGAATTTTATTGTCACCAAGACTAAAGTTTGTGTGATATTAAGTTCAACAGGAAATATAACTACATGTTGAGAATGAAGATTTTATTGATATAGTTGTTGTAAGCACTCATATATTAAATAAATATCTCATTTAGCTATACTTCATTTTTGAATATCTGTTATTTTGTGCCATGACTTGTTACACACATAGTATCCTTATTTGTACTTGGTAGAGGAGGATATATTGTAAATATTTAGAATAGTTCCTTATATTTGTATAATGAAAATAATTTTTGTTTTACCACTTGTCTTTTGGTGAATGGTGATTATATATTAGACACAATTAGGTATATCATGAATGTATGGTGAATAAAAGAAAAAGATTAAAAAGTAATACAAAATTTTGGCCTAATGAGATTAGGTCATATTGGTACATGATGGCTAACAACAAGGGCTAAGGATGGTTTAGGATCTGATTTAACTTTAAAATGTTATCTAATTTGTGAAGCTTGTACTTAAGAGAAAATGATCAAATCTCTTTTTATTGGTGATGGTCACATGACCAATGAGTTATTGAAACTTATACATAGTAATGCATGTCGACCAATAAATCACATTGTATTCAGTGGTTTTCAATACTTCGTAATCTTTTATCGATGATATGTCACATGTATTTTAAATGAAACAAGAATAAAAAAATTTTAAAAATTTTAGTAAAAGAGTGAACTGTAAAGTTCATCAAATGCCTCGTATCAAATCGATATGGGGATTACCTAAGCAATGAGTTAGTTTGTTATTTAAAAGAGAATGAGATTCTTTCTTAACTAATCCTCGTGTACTTCACAATTTACTACTTCATATGGGTTATAGATTGGTAAAAAACTAAGTCTTAAGTATGTTAGGATTTGCAATTGCCTTGCTTATGTAAAAGTTGCACAACAAGATAAAGTTACACTAAAAAGGTATAAGTACAAGTTACTGCATATCCTAAGAATTAAATAGGAATTATTCTTATGACTCATTGAAACGAAATGTGTTCATTCCTCATAATGCCACTTTTATAGAAAATCAATTTATTTAACAAAGTTGAGATAGTAGAAAGAATGGTTTGAATAAGATTAATCAAAAAAATGACAAACCTATTTTAGAGCTTAATGTTCAATTGGTTGAAGGATATTCTACGCAATTTTCTTGTAAATCAAGTAAAATATCAAAACCACCTAAAAGTTATGGTTTCATATTTGATAGAGGTCTTGATGTTTTCATATTAAAGAAAGTGATCCTATAATCTACAAGAAAGCTATGTTAGACATTGGTTAGAGAAAATGGTTAAATGCAATGAGTTTTGAGTTTGAATCAATGCATGCTAATCAAGTATGAATCTAGTAAACCTTTCAGAAAGAATGAATCCTTTTGGTTGTAAATAGGTTTACAAAAAAAAGCGTGGGCTTAAAGGTAAGATTGAAACCATTGAGGATCCACTATTAGCAAAAGGATATACTTAAAAGTCTAGCATAAATTTTTAAGAAACTTTTTTGTCAGTTGCAATGTTAAAATCAATAGATTTCTAATAGCTACAGTTGCATACCATAATTATAAATTTGGCAAATAGATGTAAAAATGAATTTCCTAAATAAATTTCTTAATGAAGATATTTATATGGAAAACCTGAAGGTTTTGCATTTGGAGAAATTCAAACATAATATGACAACTAAAAAAATCGATTTATGGACTTAAACAAACTTCCCGAAGTTGGAACTTTGTTTTGAAAAAATTGTCAAACATATTGAGTTCATAAAAAAATGAAGAAAGATATTTATGTATAAAAAGTCAGAAAAATAATTACTTTAGACAATGTAAAGGGCTACTACCTAAGTGCTTACCTTTTAAATTATTTGATAGCTAGTGAGTGTTAGATATTATTAAGATTAATACTAAAGCAAATAAGAGTTTGTTAGAGTTGATGCTCTAATATCAATCTCTTTTATATAAATTATTGATTATTGATGCATATTTATATATTTTCAAGTTCTTTTTTTTTTAACAATTATATGGTATTTCAGCTTGGCTTTTATTTATTTGTTTGAAATTTAAATTTACTCAAATTAATGAAGGTAATTGACAAAGACCCAAAAATATTTATTATAGTAAATATAGCAATAAAGGGCTATTACATTGACACAAGTTCACCATATAATAAATTTTCAAAAAGATTCACAGTCATAGATTTATGAACATGGGTTGATTAATAATGTGATGTATTTTGATGGATTTAGATGATTTATCTCAAATGAACCACAAGCTCAGGGATACATACATGTTAATGCTTATTAAAGAATAGTTTCACTAAATTCACTCACCAAAGACTCCATATAAATACACCAAAAAACTGTCAATAAGTGGTCTTTCAAGTTAAGTTGGCATACGTTGTTCTTTGACTTGAAATACTATGGTGATTCTCTATATTTAGACACCATAGATGTCAATAGACTTTCATGGCATAAACTTCGAACAGTTGTTAGGTATAGACGAACATACATGGAGATTAATGTGCATTCAATATTTAGATTTGTCACTCCATATGGTTGGGGCGAATATCCTATGATTTTTAGATACATACTTTATTCAATCTCTAATTAAAGTAGTCATTAAAAAAAGTTTTTAATGTTTAAAAAAATTAAAAAAGCATTTTTTTGAATTTTATTTATGAAGTATGATTCGCAAAATAAGGTAAAATTGTGTATACATTAGATTTGATGTTATAATCTATATGTACATACTCAACTAAAATATTGGACGATGGAAAAACAATAAGTACGTGGTAACTCAATTTGTATGGTTCATGAGAATTCATTTTATTTTAGAATGTCATGATATATAAGAAGACATCACTCATGGACTTATAGAAAAGTTCTATTTGATAAACGCAATCGAACCTAATGAGTCATAAGAGATGGAGTGTGAACATTATAGGCTTGAGTAACATTAATCAAGAGTTGATTAAAAGGGAATTAACTAATCATAATATGATTATAATAGTTTATGCGATTGATATTAAGCAACATGTACAACACATAAAAACACAATTTACATTTGTTAAACACAATGTGTAAGCAAATTATTCACAATTTGTAAACGTTAAGCATAATCTATAAACACATGAAGCACAATAAGTAAATGTTAATTATGATGTATAAATGTTAAGTACAATGTGTAAACATATGAAGCATGATATGCTAATATTAAGCACAATGTGTAAACATTAAGTACGGTGTGTAAAAAAATGAAATGACAAGACTTTGCATAATTTTGATTAGTATAAAGGCTTTATGATATGTATATTGACACGTGTAAGAAAATTATTTATACTTGCACACTATACAAACTCTATTGAATTCTAATTTTAGATATAGAAAAACTTTCTTTTCAAATATTATTGTTTTTGAAACCTCTCTACTATTTTTAAGAATTTCAGATTCTTTCTATTGCGAAACGCCTAGTGAATAAGTTAAAGACCATCCTCTGGCGGATGTTTTGGTTAAAAATGAACAATTGTTGCTTAAAACTCAACATGGTAACAAGTAAGGTATGATTTATTATTAAATTAATTTTAAACTTTGATAATTGTTATCATGTACCTATACTAGTAAGTAGTATACTTTGATGATTATGCATATATCTATGAAAGTTCTAAGCTATTTAATGCCTAAGAAATCTAGTTTTTAAGTGGGCCATTATGATCCCTCCAATCTTTTTTAGAGAACTGGCATACATTGTATAGTTATATTAAATCAATATTGTTTTACAATATAATATGTGTTATTATTTTTGCTTTCAATTTATTTAATAGTTGTATATAAATTATTGCATGTATAACTGTATCGCTTCTATTGCCAGCCTATAGTAGGCAAAGTTTAACACATATACACTACTAGATATAATAATAGTTATATTCAAATTTTTTATTTCAATTCACTCGAGGCATAAGAATATGAGTCTTTTAAGTGACATGTATGATTTATATATTACTTTTAGCACTTTGACTCACCAACAATTAAAATTAACATTTTGATAATCCATGTTAAAAGTTTATTTTTAATTACTAAAATTAATAATAAGAGTAATGTAATTGTAATCGTATTTATAGATATTTTAGTTTTAATTAAATATTTTTTATATTCATGTATATAAATATAGTTTGATATTTCTATTAATTTTTAATTTTCATTGTCATTAACTTTCACTCCTAATTCTTTTAAATAATGAATTAAGGAAGAAGTAACGTCAAATAAAAGTAACCATTTTATATTTATAGGAAGTTACAAAATTTATTAAGAAATAATGCATTTTAACTTAGACCTCGTGGTATGTAAAAATTTTAAATTATTATAATTAACATAAGCTTTATTATATATTCTTGCAAACATTGCCAACAAAATTTTGATTATTCATAAAAAAATAATAATAATAATTCCAAAAAGTGCGCACGTGACAAATTTGAATTGACGTGGTTGTTGTTGTTTGCGCGTGGGATAGAAAAAGGACAGAAGGAGTAGGGCCGGGCAGCCAGGGATTGCCGCCTCACGTCAGAACAGGCGAGAAAAACGTTGTTATATAAGAGTTAAAAGAGGATAGCAGAGAAAAGAAGGGCAAGACTGGCTTTCAACCACTCACATAAAATCTCTACCTACCACACCCCATTTTCCGTCCCTCCGATTACACACCACCCCCCAACCCTTTTCGCTATTTTATTTCAAAACAAAAATAATGAAGAAAAACTTTTTATTATTATTATTATTATTATTATTATTATTATTATATACTAATAATCATAAGTTCTATAATATTAATCATCACTTTTATAATTACACTACTATTTTAATTGTAAATTATCATATTTTTAGTTCATTATAAATTTTATAATAAATTAATAAATAAAAAATTTTAAATAAAAAATAATTTTATTATCATTTACTATATTTAATATCGAATTATGTCAAGTTATATTAAAATTATAATACCTTAAACTTCTACTCATTTTATTTTATGTCCCGGAAGAGTAAAATTGATGGATTGTATTAAAATATTTTTACTCTGACATGCTTGGAGCAAAATGAGCTATTGTACAAAATGAAAATGACAACGCTAGTAGCGAATGTTCCTCCTTTGGTTGTTTGGTGTATGGTAATGGGAAACAAGAAACTCAAATCCTTGTTAAGATTTGACTTATAATCTAATCTAGCTTGTAATTTTGAAATTTAAACTTGGTTGGTGAGCAAGCCCAAATGAATTTCTTGTTAAAGGGTGTACTAGTCTAGTACCATTCATTTTTTTTTTTAATAATATTATAAAAAATAATAAATTCAATTCTTTTTTTTATTTTAGTCCCAAAATTTAATCCTCAAATTTTATTTTTTGTAATTTTAAAATTGTTACAGAGGCGTGTGATTTAAACTACTAGAGTAATAATTATGTGTAATTTATAAACAATATTAATAATAATAAATAACAAATAATCATTTCCAACCTCCCCTGACTCAAAATCCATGAAATTTACCTGATCTATAGGCCATATATGCTAAATCTTAGTACGAAAATAGAAAATATTTAGTAGAATCTATTGAAATGATGAGAAGTTGTGTTTGCTTTATAAGAAATACAATTATTAATAATATGACTCAAAAATTGCCTAAGTTTTAAGCAATTCTAGAAGAGTGATGTGCTTTATTTTTATATGATTTTATTATACTTTTACTTTTAATATTTTGTTAGTTGATCTCTTTATTTATTTATTTTAGTATATTTTTATTTATTTTTTATATGAGATTTGTAGTCAAAAGCAAGCTTTGAAGCGTGTAAAAAGAATGTTGAGCAAAACTACCAATGCTTGGGTTTCAAGTTTTCAAAGTCGTGGCACAAACAAAAGGAATAAGTGAAAATAATAGTTTCAAGTCCTAAGGTCGTTAGGCCTCTGTGGTGCTAGAGAGCTTAATTCACGATGGTTTTTCAATGTAGATAATTTTAGTTTTGTTTGTCCTACTTTCTTTCTTTTGAAAGGGGAACACATCACAATTAGGAGCCACCTAAGAACAAAGAAAGAGCTACCAAAGGAGAAAGAAGAGAGAAAATTATTAGAGAAGAAGCTTGAATTTGGCATTTAACAACTCTCTGAAAAAAATTAATTTTTCTCAGCTCTCTTGTTTATTTCTCTATTGATGTCGAACTTAATTATGATAGTTTTATTTTATTTTCTTATGAGTTATTCTTTATATTCTAGAAATATAAAGGAGCCAAATTAAGATGATTTGATTTTTTGCCTTTTTAAATTCAATAAAGTTTTTGATTATTAATTAAGTGTTCTTCATTATTTTCAATGCTACCAATTAATTAGATATGTTGATCATATTGATGTCCTTAAAAATGATTTTTGTATTTGTGATCTTATAGTAAATGTCATTAAATCTATATAAAATGAAAATATATTCACATACTTAGTTTAATCAATATATTGAATTCATGGACTTTTTTAATAATTATAATTTATATAAAAATATAGTAAATTAGTAAATTAAAAATATTTTTTATTGTAACCTTAAAAAAGGCAAATAAATATATTTAGGATTATCAATTATCAATTAGAATCTTAAACATATTTAATAAGAATTAGGGATGACAATTCAGATTATCATATCATATTTGTATTAAATTATATTTGTGTCGTGTTAAATAAAAGCCAATA